>BMAO01033858.1:0-56028 GCA_019973975.1 Trichonephila clavata | reverse complement strand
AAGTTAATTTTTAACTGTAATAAATAGTTTTGATAAGCTTATTCAAGTCATCACACTTTACAACGATATATCCTTAAATAATTAAATTTTATTGCAAATTTTCTTTCCATATATATATATATATATATATATATATGGATATTTTTCTGCTTAAACATTTTGGGAAAATTTTTTGCTTAATAGTAGTCGGTTGTTCTTTCATATTTCTATGAGATTTTTTATACTTAGAATTTTTTACACTTAGAATTTTTATACTTTAAATTTCTATTTATTTTATTTTGGTCTTTCCTACCGAGTTGCAAAGGGGGAAGGTTGGCGCCTTCAAACTAGTTTAACCCCACTTATTCGGTCCTAAGCCCGAAATTGCGTTTTGACTCGCTAGGTTCTTATTTGTATTTCATTAGATTTGATCTTCATTTTTTTATTAAGTATTTCCTGTTATGTTCTTTATTTTAAGATCCTGTTAAGTTATTATTTTATTTTCTTTATGATCATGGTTAGGCTTTACATGAACGTGCAAAAATAGTTAAACGTAATTATGTATTGCAGATTTTACAGCCAATTATGAATAAAATTCTATACGCAGAAAAATATAGAAATTTGTATGAATTTATAGCTTAAAATATATTGGGGGGAAATAGAACTATATAATACATGTAAATTACAGTTTTACAATTTGAGCAATGAGTCTGAACAATAGAATAATTTGTTATTCATTTTTTTTATACTGATAATTTATTATTTTAATTAATAAATTATCTCGCTTGATAAGTAAGAGTTGTTATCTTATTAATAAAATTTATATTAATGTGTAATTAATTAATTAAAAGATGTAAAATTCTAAAAGGCGAAGTCAGTGACAACTTTGAAGTTAGAACTGCTGTATGTACGTACAATGGAGGATGGTCCACAGTTAGGCAAACAGGAGTAATGCCCCCCCCCCCCTCAGTTTTTACTAAATTTCTCTTTGCGAATATTCTTAGGAAATTCACTATTAATTTATGTATATTGTTAATGCACAAAAACTGGGGAAAAGTGTACTTTTTTCTCCTGCACATACACGTAGGTCAGACATTATGTACAACAAATAATATAATTTTTTTTAACGTCCTTTCCTACTTCGTTAGAAAAACGTACTGTCGCCATCTGTTGCATCTAATTGTAACTACAACATAAATAACACAGAATAAATTTAAAATTGAAAAATAAAATTTAATTGATAAATTAATATTTGAAAAAAAACTGTATAAACAACAAGTGCCATCCATTACAAGTTTAAAACAATTTATTTGAACTTGAATGGATGAATAGAAAGTATTTCATTAACTATTGAACAAGATATATATATAGGGAGAGAATGAACTTATAGTAGGAATTGAAAAAAGGAGTTAGGGAAAAAAGTTTAAAATCCAGGTGGAGAATTTTTTTTTCATGTGCAAGGTAGTGTCTAATGAACAAAAAAAAAAGATAATGAAACTCCTAACTGAGCAATACTTTGTTTGAAACAGATTTAAATATCATGACAAAAAAAATCCACGCATTCCTCAATTTTAAGACACGTATATAGTTTCGAAATGTTTAATATATCATTTGTTACTTTAAAAAAAAAAGAAAAACAAAAATTACCTTTTTCACTTTCTCATACACCCTTCTTTCTTTGCTCCTTCGCTCTCTCCGCCGGTGCCTCCTGTCCTCGTCCGAATCTCGGCTTCGTTCCTTTTTTCTGCTCCTCGCACGATTTTTATCAGAAGTCTTTTGGCGGGCCATGGCGTGGCTCTGGACCCAGCGGGCTATCTCTGCCCGCTGGCCGCGACTCAAAAATGTCTTCCGAAACAGGGTTAGAAGTCGGCGAAACACACTTTTGTCCTTTTGACGGGAGACTCGGAAGTACAGTGTCAAAAAATCTCAGAAAAGTTCTGTAGCAAAGTGTCAGAAACACGCAATCACACACACACCTTTGCCTTCAACTCAAAATCCAAACGAGTACTTATAATACCACATAAGAAACATTTTTTGGGAAACTGTTTTAGAAACGGTTAATAATCTAAACAGCGTACTTCTGATCTCCAAGTACAAAATTAATTGTTCGTAAATGTAGAAAATCTACAAGACTATCAAGATTTGAAAATAGATAATGAAAACTGAAAAAGCATGTTCGCGTTCACCAGAATAAATTTTCAATGAAGCTAAATTGCAAGTTAGCAAAATACAAGTATCTCTGTCCTATAAGTTCAAAGTAAATGACTCGGAGAATATCAAGAATCCTTTTTAGAAAATCCCTGCGTTTGCTCTCTTTACGGGAATTGAGAACTTTAGGCTCAATACATCACAAGTACACTTTATTCTTTTGTGTCGAGAAACAAATTACCACTGAAGCACTGTTGAGTTTCGAAAAGAGCTTCAAAAAAAAGTTTTGTAAAACTTCAAAATTTTTCCACGAACAGACACTAAAGTTAACAAAATTTTGTCTTTGGTTATTCCAAAATAAATACTTATTGAAACCGTTGATTTTGAACAGGAATATCAAGCCTTTTTACACAAAATTCTCGAAGTTAACTTAATTGATGATTTAGAAACGTCTAGCGAACTCCAAACGGCTTATTTCTATTTTGTTTCAAGTAACAGTTTATATTAAAACGGTTGATCATCAAAGAACAAAATTAGAATGAAAGACGTAGAAAATTTCTTTAAAAAGAGTAATTAGTTTCGACTGGCAATTTAAATTCTACACGAAAAGTTCTTATTTCCAGAAAATATATCAAACACACTCATAAAATCCCAAAGATTCACTATTTATTTTTAGATTTTTAGAACATTTCAACTCCATATAAACGGGAAAACTATGTACTTAAAAACTTAATTTCGCAGAAGGAATTTTTCAAAATATTAATTTCCTATTATTCCACAAAATTTAACATCAAATCCTGATATTTATTTTTTAAATCTGTTATTCAAAGTTTCTCCTTTTTTGTTCACAATACTTACATTTACAAATACCAGACAGCAATCTGGAGCGATAAAAAATGTTGATGAGATGCGATCTTCATAACTTTACGAAAAACATCGATAATTTCGAAAGTAATTTAAAAACCATTTCATACAAAATTAGAGAAGTCTGTAGTTGAAGTTCCAATTTATATTAGGCTTAGTTTCAATTTTAAAAAAAATGATCAATCAAAGATGAATAAATAAAGAATTTTTTTTCACTTTCAATCTTCAACAGTTTCGAGTTGTTCATTTGCAAAAATAATCCTGAAGATGAATTATTTGTGTTTAGAATATCGAAACACTTTCGTCATTTATTACACTGAAATGGAACTTACTTTATTCCATGGATTTCGTAGAATAAAATAGTGACAGAATTATACCACCCGGGTGATGTATCTAAAAAATTTGATTAATTTTCCTAATAAAAATGTTTTAATCGATAATATAATAAATGTTTCTTCACACACACACAAAAGTTTATAACGGTTTTATAAAACTATCCACCAAAACTGCAAGCGTCAGTTATTGCTGGATTGACAGTCCCAATGACAACATCTGCTTATTTATAGTCGCTGTTATGGATTCATATTTCACAGATGCATAATAATAATACAATCTACTGGTTTTTCAAAACTAAAATCCATCGGATCTCGAATGCATATCACATCACAAAAACAATTCCAAATAAAATTTCAAAAAAAAAAAAGGCTGCTACAACACGAGAACACATTATTCTAAAAACTCTATTACTGCAGTTCTCGAAACTCCAATCCCACTACAACTTGCCACATCAACAACAAAAAAATATGGAGAAATAAACCGTAAATAACATCCAAATATCTGCCAGAAGCATTCACATAAACATCGTTTTGAACTAGTCTTGAAGAACACAACGGTAAGAGAAAAACACGGCATTCCATTCAACGATATTGCGGCATAAATCTTCCGCAGATATGAAATGCTTGTACTTCCACGGTATTAAATACCAAGAGGTACCACCAGACACAAAAATTCCAAAGTTGCAATCAATAAAACTAAAGCCCACGCGCTGTTCCGATTATGGAACCTTTTTTTTCTGGTGTTGTCGCTAAGAGTTGGTGATTACATCATGCGTAATGTTAGACAAGAGTAATGAAATGCGATTCCTACTGTCAAAAGAAGTGATAAGTACCAAGCGGCTCAAGGGGATATGACTTCATATGGCTTCAAAAAAGAAAGGGGGGTAGCAACGGTGGGAAATGTTTATGTTGTTGGAGATGTTAGTGCCATGCAATACAAAAAAAATAACCGAGGGTTGATTTTTCCCTCTTCTATTTTTATGAAAGAATTTAGAATGCAGGTAAAGTTAAAAAAATTAAAAGTAAAAAAAACTTTTTAAAAACAAGCTTTTATTTAAATGCGCTTAAAAAGAAGAAAAAAATTTGTCTTTAAGGGAACCAGGACATGCTTGGAAGTGTAAAATGCCAAAATTAAGATCCTTTGTTTATGAGACATATATCATTTAAAATTTTCAATAAAGCTTAGATATTTTACGTTCTTAATAAAGATAATTTAACTATTCTGTAGAACTACAAAAATAACTTTTTAGTTCAAAAGTTTTTTTTTCCTACTTAATTTAAGTAATACATAATTTTTGAGAACTCATAATACATACTTATGTTTAGGTACCATTCCTTAAAAAAGTATCCTTTTTTTATGCAAAATATTTTTTACACATAAAATAAAACAATACACAAAAGACAGTGAACCTATTTTTTTTAGTGAAAATTTAGTATAGTTTCTTTAAAAAAATTATAAAACTTTAAAATTTGGAAAATTTCCATTTTTTTTTTTTATGCATAAAACCATTTTTAAAAATTTAGGCACTATTTTAATAGAAAAAAAATTAGGTTCACTATATGCATAGGCATCTTGTATAGAAGTATAAAAAAATCTGGAATCTTATAGTGCAATAGGTTTTTTTAAAAAATGTACCTAAATGCAAAAAAATATGCTTTTGAGAAAAAGTGAAAAACTAGAGGTCAAAAGAGGCGTGGTCATTTGTTTACATTTTTATTTTTCATATTTTAGGGCTATTTTATCAACAAACTAAAGTATTATACATCTTTAGGTTCAGAAAAATATGCACTATTTTTTGGAACTAAAATTGAAAAATAGATTGTTTGAAAGTATATGATGTCCTGGTTCGCTTAAAACTTTTTTTACAATCCACTTATAGCGTCATTACACAATTTATATGATATAAAAGCTCGTCGCGAGAATAGAGTACTCGTATTTACTTTGTATGAAAATTTTAAAAATTAAAAATCAATCAAATATTAATTTACTTTTATTACAATAATTCACGACAACTTATATATATAAATTGTTAATGACGTTACTATAGTAAAAAAATTTAATGAAACGTTTATTTTATTCTTTTAGCCATTTAAATATAAAAGCTTTTAAAATTGTTACTTAAATTTATTTTTACTTTTTAGTTATCACTGGACAGGTATCTCAGTCTGTGTATCTCATTCAACGCATCATTGTTGCTAGGTCGGTTGCTGGTTATCTTCGAACAGTCTAGTTAAATGAATTCTCGCAAAAAGGGTACTAGACGAAAAACACAATCTTTTTTTTAAATCCGTAATATATAAACAAAAATAGAAATAAATAGAAAACATAAATAAAAAAAATAATTAATACAAAAATTTTATCGAAGAGTTGCCCTACATCTGATTTGGCTCAATTTTAATTTACCCTGCACTTCTAAGCAATGTTATGGCTATTGACAACAGATCTCGTAATTTTGAATCGCGCTCAAGAGATGAGGATGACACCTAAGCTCTAGCACCCCTTCTCCAAACTACTACACCACGCCAATGGGCTAACTTTCAGTTTCGATAGATTTAACGTGCATAAGCCCCTATACAAAGCGGTTCTTCAGTGGAATGAGTGAATATTAACGTCGCACTGTTCAGCTACATGAGGACTTGGCGACGGACCGCGTCATTTTGAACATGGTCAAGTGACGCGGGCGACACCTGAGCTGGCACCCCCTCTCCTAACTACCACACCACACCAACGGGAGGACGTTTGAGCTCTCGACAGATTTAACGTGCAACCTCCCCTAACGTGCATCGGCGGGTCTTTAGTGGTACTGAGCTCGAACTCATGACACGCCAGCCATGATCCGATACCTTGACTGTCGCGGTCAAGGGTCATCAGTGGCACAAGAGCTCGAACTCAATAATCCAAGATTCCGTGACCATGACCTCAAGGCTACCGTGGCCGGTGACCAAGAAAAAAAATCAAAAAATGCTTCTTTGAAAAACACACGTTTTTGATAATTATTCAAAACTCCCAAATGGTTGCGTAAAAACACGCTGCTTTTGAAAAATATTATAAAATGTTCGTATAACTTCGTAAACAGGAGGAGAAAAAAATATATTTGTCTGGTTCATGCTTGTCTAAAGTGCGGCCCACGGGCCACATGCGGCCCAAACGCAAATTATAAAAACATTTCAATTTATACATTTTTATTTAAAAAAATAAACGTAGGCACAAAATATGCAAGATATGCTGCATTAATTTTCGATTTAATTGAATTTGAAAGAAAATTTCAAGATTTTTGAAAAAACGAAGAGAATTTTAATATATTTTCTATCCCGTTTTCTCTAGAAATAAATAAATTGCCTTCAAATCTTAAAATGGAATGCACTGAACTGCAAAGTGACATTCAACTGAAAGAAAAATTTGGGAATGTTTCTATACTGGAGTTTTATAAAGATTACATACACCGCGCGATAAATATCCTCATTTCCATACTCATGCTTTATTAATGTCTTCAGGTTTTGGCAGTACTTATAATTGTGAACAGTTATTTTCCAAGAATGACGCATACAAAAAACAAAAAATAGGACAAAGATCACTGACAAACATCTTGAAAATGCATTAAGAATTGCAACTTCGAACCCGATATCGATTTGCTTGTGTGTTCAACACAAACGCAAATTTATTCATCTCATTAACTTGATTTTTCTCTATCTTTATAAAATCCAAACTAAATGAAACGAAACTTTTACAAATTTAAAATAAATGCGTACCTATTCATGTCTTATTCAAATTAAATCAAGATATCAATCATGGCCAAGTAATTTTAGCGCTTTTTTTCACATGTTGTATTTTACAATAATGCAACTAATGAACTTTTTACTAACAGAAAGTAGTGTACTGTACCACTCCTCTAGATGTACTACTATTGATCTGAAAAGAAATAATGACACAAATCTGTATCAGCACTATAAAAAAGCAAAACTAGTGATATTCAGAAAAATTTGTAGGAAAATTCGGGAAAACTATGGGAAAATTTAAACATAATTCGGCTTATCTAGGGCACAAATGCGACCCAATGCCGAAAACCCGAGGTTAATTGGTTGCTTATTGGCTGAGAAAAAGGTACGAGAAAATATGGAACGAAGACGAAATTTGCGTCCTAATGGCGCTTTTGTTCCACTACGTGAAAAACGCGCTAAAAATATATAACAAAAATAAGTTAATTTATTTTAATAAAACTACATGGAGTCAATTTTTATTTAAATTTATTTAAAAAAATATTGTATGTGCAACCCAGAAAAAAAATTATTTTTGCAAGCGGTCATAGTTTAGACACCCATGGTCTAGTTCAAAATTAATTGAAACTTAGAGTAAGGATTAAATGCCCAGCTTTGAAAACAACCAAAAGGTTAAATAAAATACACTTGTCTCAAACAAAAGAAGATAAATACCTTCACTCTACAAAAACCAGGATTGAATAACGCAACTAACAAAAACTTGCAAATAGCGGACGCGAAAAACGAAAAAACAAGTTTCAACAACAAGTATGGGAAAATTATCCTCAAATGGCTTCATAAAAACTTAACTGATCCAAAGAAGGCTTTTGTGTTGTTGATAACGCCAGAAATAGCT
The DNA here is from genome assembly GCA_019973975.1 of Trichonephila clavata. Taxonomy (NCBI): domain Eukaryota; kingdom Metazoa; phylum Arthropoda; class Arachnida; order Araneae; family Nephilidae; genus Trichonephila; species Trichonephila clavata. Next base: position 48,090 of record BMAO01033858.1, on the reverse strand, counting down.
TGGGAATATTTGTACAAAATTAAAAACGTGCAGGAAACGAGAGATATTTTTCAAAAATTTAGTTAAAGCTATAATTAATTTTTCAGAAAAAAAATATATAATATGGTAAAGTTTAAAAACATCTTCATAAAAAAAAATATTCATTTACAAAAAAAAAAATTGTGGTTGTCAAAAATATTTACATGCCAAGCTTAAAGTTCGTTCAGGAAATAATAGGCTAATATTTTTTATTAGCTTAAGGTAAATTTAGAAGCTTCCAAAGTTTTAAAATCTTTTTAAAAAATGTACAAAGGATTTACTTAAAAATACCTCATGCCTTAAAAGAGACAGACTCACATTTTTCCCTCCCGGAAATCACAAGGGGATATTTAGATTTAGGTAAAATGCAAGTGTCATGTAACAGAAAATTTTCAAATCGTTAAATGGTATTGAATCTTCAAACGAGTTTTTATCCTTAGATTAGAAACAAATATAGTTTAATAGCAATATAAGAATTTTAGATTTACTTTTTAAAAAAATATATCCTGTGCATTTTAAAAGTTTTTGATCAATTGAAATTTTCATATTGAGCGTGGGAAATGATTTTTATTAATATTCAGGTTAACTTTCATTTAATAGTTATAATATAAAGGAAAAAAGCGACCCACTCACTGATCAAGATTTCTCCGGAACTATGAGACTTGAAATTTGGCAGGCATGTTTCTTTCACGGAGTAAAAAACCGCTAGGCCGTTTTAACCGTCCGATGCTCTAAGGTAGCGGTTAGAGCATCGGACTCCAGACCGGAAGGCCTGGGTTCGATGCCCGGTGCTACCAAATACCCTCCGAGTACACACGGAGTACGTGCTCGTTAAATCAGTGGGTCCGAAAGTCTTGTGGCGGACGCAGCAGAAACCACGGGTGCAGGGGGCTGGAGAATACTTCCCTCCCCTCCAGTTCCATGCCGAAATTGTGGAGGTGGAGATAGGTGGTGTCGCCATCTATTGTGCATGAACCAAGCCAAATCGTACTGTCACCTCCATGGTGCTCAAAGCTAAGAGCTAACGACAGGCGTACACCTAGCCCCTTGCCACGATGAATTTCGTGGGCCTCGATCTGACATCGTCAGACAGGTGGCATTAGAAACAACAACAGATATCCGCTAAGAATGGATTCTGCAAAAATCTACCCCAAAGGGAGTCGCGAGACTAACAGGGCGTTATAGATAAATATATTCCCGTTTTTTCAAATAGACATGAATTTTTGTAAGCATGTTTCTTTTGTTGAGCAGAGATCCGATAAGAATGCGTTTTGAAGAAGTCAAATAAGTAGCGTTATGGGGAGGGACTGGGGCGTCTCTAGAGAGAGAAAAAACTATCCCATTTTCGAGTCACTTAAGTAATGAAATTTGGTATACATGTTTCTTTTGTTGAGTTTTGTTTTGTTGAGTTTAAGCAAGAGACCACTCAGCAGTTTTTTTTATTTATTTATTTAAAAAATTCTATTTTTTTCCCCTCATAAGAATTTCCCTTCACTTCGAAAGAAATTTTTAATTTTGATACATTTTTACTAAATAAACTTACAGGTGATGAGACAAACATTTAATTGAAAACAGAAACTCACCCCTTAAACACGTTTATAAGAACTTTTCATTCATACAAACAATCAAAGCATCTCAAAAAATTGCTAATTCTATTAATAATACAAACTTTTCACAACGATTCCAACAGGGAAAAAAATACATTTTTTTCTTCTCAATTTTTTTTAAAGATATACTACAAATCGTACACAGCTCAGTACTTTTATACAATGTTCCGAACATATACCACTATTTAAGCCAATATAATCATTCATTCCCCCACGCCATTTAATTTCTGCTTCGACTAAACTACCAATTCATTTAAAAGCCACAGTTCTCATAAAACATCACACACAAGCAGGTGGAATAAAAAGTTCTTATATTTCTTTTCTCTCCTTCAATAATTACTGGTTTATTTTATTTATTTTTTTACCCTTCATAATAAGCTCCCCCTTTGCTCTTTTTACTGGGTGTACTCTTATATTGATCGTTAATGTCCATCACATTGCCAATAAATAAATACATTCCGATAAAATGGCAAATGGGATAAAAGAAAATTCGAATAATTGCCAACATCCCAACTACTTTAAGAAACAACATACACACAAAAAAATATAATAAAGATCCTAAAAAGAACACATGTAAGAAAGGTTCAAAACCTATGATTACCGAGACCGGGAAAATTATGGTGGAATTCCAGGGGGAAAAAACGCCGCCATCTTGAAATTCGAATTCGAGAATGGCAATTAATGTTCTTTTTTTTACATCAAGCTTTTATTTTGCCTTTCTCTAGCATTTTTTCCATCTTTCCGCACAAAATGGTGCAACAAATAATTCGTTCTTTTCGGTTTTTATCAATACAGTTTTATGATGTGAGGGGAAAAAAGATGGAAGAATTATGGTTATTTGCGGATAGTAGAGAGTTTACCTGAAATCTAAATAAAGCTACCGTTCTAAGGAAAGGGAAGGAAAAAAAGAATTTTTTCAGAGCTATACTTTTATACCCACAAGGTTTACTTATCTCTTCATTTATTCCTTCTCTATGATCTTATTCATATATCGTCCATCATAACAGAAAGGAAAGATTACCTAAAAAGAATTTTCGATACTGTTCGAGAAATTATGGTTGAAGGAAATATTACCCTTTCTACATATTTTCATAAAAAGAAGTTTGTTTACATTGGTTATTAGGTAGGAGAAAACGTACGAGCACATTAAGCTCATCATATTTTGTGAACAACCTATATTCTAAAACATACATTATATTTAAGAAAGAATTCTATCTTACAAAGTAAATAAAATAAACCAGACAAAATTGCGTACAAATGACACATTAGGTTCTTATTTAAAAAACAGAATAAGATATTGTTACGTTGATCGGGGTTCAGGGATTTTATGCAAAATCAGACGTAAACAACAAGGCAATTCTTTACGAGCGATGAGTATTTATTGTCGAAAATCAAACCTTGAAATACAGAATTCAACAGCAAAATTAACAAAATAAATACCAGAAGGATTTCACACCTTCAACAGCACTTAGACACAATAAGCAGTATCTAAAATACACGTATGTATAAGCTTATTCACAAGCACAGCAGAGCTAATCAATAATCAACACAATGCTCACTAATCGCTGGTTGAAACAAAACTAACTGTTGCGGCGAGTATCGCTCTATTTATAGCCGTGGAAGAAACTTCGAGAAAGATGAGGTCGTGACATAGATCGTGAAATTACTGGATATCTCCACGAAATACTAGAAGAATCCAGAGGGTCCCGAACTCGCCAACATGGTCGTCAAAAATAATGCCATCGCCAATACTTCACCAAGTTCCTACTGAAACGCCATTATAGCGTAAGGGACGGCGTTGCTTGTGAATATTACAGTTTTAAAATAGTATTACAGAGTAATATAGATGCATTACGCATCCAAATATAGATTTTTTACACTATTTTACAAAATTCGTGACAATATAATTCAGCAAAATACAAATTCTAAAAATTTTAGACCATAATGTAAAAATAAATGGTTTATCTTTCATTAGCGAATAATCCATCAGAGAATAAGATCTCAATATTTGATTTATTATTTTTAGGTAAAATGAAGTTCCAACATCAGCTTTATGAAACACATCATTTGCATATCGTTTCGCGAAACTTGTAACGGGTTCTACTCGGGCTTCTACAAATCTTCTTGAGAAAAATACTCTTTTTAATTTTGATATTAGTTTGAAAATCGTTTTCTGTAGAAGACTGGTTATATGCAAAATTCTATTTAAGTGCAAGTCTTTGAGTAGGGATAGGATGGTTAATAGTTAATCCTAAGCGAAAAGCATAATGTGAGCGACAGGAGGTCGCAATTCATAATATTAAATCTAAAGCAGTGATTCCCAAAGTTGTCTAAATAGACCCCCAGGGGTCTATGAAGACCTCCAAGGGGTCTACATCAGCCAAAAATCAATTTTGGGGTCCATGAGGTGCAAGTGAGGGTCTATGATAGTGGCTCTCATTTAACTAGATTGTGACTTTAATTTTAAAAGAAAATTTACAACCAAGTGGAAAAACCAAATTTTATCAATTTGACATTTTTGTTTACTAAATTTATAATGAAGTTAAATTTTATTTAGAAAGTGACAGCATAAATTTTATTAAAACAAGAACCAAACCGAAAAACATGGTAAGGGGTCTAGGAGACAAAAAAATTTGGGAACCTCTGATCTAAAGGATGGATCCATAGAACGGTGGAAGACGTCCACTTCACGACTGAAGGACTTGGCAAGTTGGAAGCAGGATAGTACCAGAGAATAAGCCAAATACGTGATCTCCTGTATTTGATTTATATCAATTTAATAAATCTTATTGATCGGGTTTAGATATCGAAGTGCATTCACCTAGTGTTAAAATTAAATGGCGCGCTTATCCGGAGGACATAACCCGTGACCTTAGGTTCCGAAACCGAGTAACTTAACCCCACACAAAAATGATCACCATGGTGCGAAGGTTGTTACTGGCTTATATAGATGATATCACTACACACTCCCCTACCAGTGAGCTGGTGGTTAGGCGAACGAAAGATGTAGCTGCTATGGCGAGCGTGTGAGCTGTTGCGTCACTAGTTGTGACGGCTTTGGTTGCATTTGGCGCCACTATTGCTGTGTGAAGGTTGCGATTGTTCGAAGTTCCCCAGGGTCACCAATGAAGGGAATTGGTTCTCGATACCTTCCGTTCCGAAAGCACACACCCTTCTCCTAGGCCAAAATGATCACTTCAGTCCAGAGGCAGTTAGTGTCTTATGTAGAACCCACTGCCACACGCTCCCCTACCAGTGAGTCGATAACCGACGAACGCACCAAATATAATTATTGCGTAGCGCATTTGTCTCCCGATGCGGCAACGGCAGCTCCAAAGCCGAGTAACTTAACCACTACACCAAAATGATCACCATGGTGCGGAGGTTGTTACTGGCTTATATAGATGATATCGCTACAAAAAGTCGAATAAAAGTAGTGATTATAAGATCATGAATATTTCTTCCTCGAACCCTCTCACACCTTACTGCAACAAAATGCACATAGCACGCAGTCATACTACAAATCTCAAGATAAAGTTGTAGAGTTATTCTTTCAAAAGTCCAATTTTTAATGAGTTACAGAAACAGTTATCAGCATAAGATCAGATAAACCTGTTGTTGTTGCTGCTTATGCCACCTGTCTGACGTAGTCAGATCGAGGCCCACGAAATTCATCATGGCAACGGGCTAGAGATACGTCTGTCATTAGCCTAAGCTTTGAGCCCATGAAGGTGACAGCACGATTTTTGCTCACGATCGATGGCGACACCCTTCGGATCCACAGATTTAACGAGCACGTTCTCCGTTTATACTCGGCAAGTATTTGGTGGCATCGGGCATCGAACCCAGGCCTTCCGGTCTGGCGTCCGATGCTTTAACCACTAGGCTACCCACGGCGCTCAGACAAACCTAATACCTACTTAGAGAGAAAAACGACTCTCATTCACCACGAAATCTCGAAAGCTATTAGACCCCCCCCCCTGCGGACTTAAAATTGAGCTAACACGCTCCTTTTGTTGAGAAGGAATCCGCTAAAAACTCGTTTTTACACAAAACGACCACCAGGAGGGAGGGGATTTGTGAGGGTATAAAAGACAAAAACTCCCGTTTTTGAACTATTACACCCACAGACTTGAAATTCGACAGACGTGTTTCTTTAATTGAGTAGGGATTCCTAAATGCGCAAATCCCAAAGGGAGTTGGGGGGGGGGCTTAGCTTTAGCAAAAATTCCATTTTTGAGCAATTTGACATGACTAAATCTTAAACATATTTCTTCTATTGGATCGGCTAAAAACCAGTTGTGGAAAACTACTCTTAATGGGCGTTATAGATATTAAAAAAAAAATTTCAGCGTTTGGAATATTAGATCCCTTACAGGGTTTAAATTGAGTCATCATGTTTCTTTTGTTGGGTAAAGATCCGCTAAGAATGGGTTTTGCGGAAATGTGAATGAGTGAAAGTTAACGTCGTCCTATTCATCTACACGAGGTTTTTTGGCGACGACCTCGTTATTTTGTATCATGGTCAAGCGACGAGGACGACACCTGAGCTGGCACCGCCTCTCCTAATTTCCACACCACATCCACGGGAGGACGTTTGAGCCTCGACAGATTTAACATGCCCCACAGCACGGCGGATCACAAGACAACGGCCATGAGTTCGTGACCTTGACCACTAGGCTACCGCGGCCAACCGACTCTAAGAGTAAATGATAAATATACTTCTGTTTTAGAAATTTAAGCCCTGTTCTTTTTAAATCAAGAGACGAGGGCTCAAAAGAATGTTTTTCAAAGCAATCGAATACTTAATCCTAGAACTTAGCTAACAATAAAAAGAATATACAGTCTTGCATATTGACGGAATACCCAACTAAGCGGGTTGGCAACGGCTAGTAATTATGCATCGACATAGCGATTCACATAAAAATATATAATTAAACCTAAAAAAGACATTTTAACAATAACTGAGTGCCGAATTCTACTATTTCACCATGTTCGAAACCATTTTAACACCCTTTTATAAGTTTCACCTGTATGTAACGGAATCTTTGAACTCGATTTTTACCCACTTTAAAAGGTCAAATTAATTCGAAATTTTGCACACTTGTCAAGGAACGATGACAATACAGTAATTTCATAATTTTGTTCCATTTTCCTGATCAGGACATCAGGAATAACGATATTAACGATAATCCTACCTAATTTGGCGACTAATTCCATGTACCACTTTAAGATTTGGCGACTTATTGTATATAAAAACTCAGTGGCGCAACAGCCCATGAGGGCCAAGGCCTACTGTGCCCATCTCAGTATACGTGACCATTGGGCGCTGGGGTGCATGAGCAGATGTTCCGATCAGGTGGTCAGCCTGAAGCGAAACCCCCAGTGTTTGGTCCCCAAGTAAGCTTGGTTCTCATTTTATCGACCCACTGATGGGATGAAAGGCTGAGTCACTTATTGTATATACCATTTTTAAATTTGGCGACTCATTCCATACACCATTTTCAGTTTTGTACTACATTTTTACACTAAGCATTTCAGAATAGAACTAGTTCGAAATTATAACAATTAATGTAGAGCATCCCACGCTTTTACCCCAATGACATTAATTCTCTCGTTAATCATTTTATTCTTATATTAAAGAATTATTTTTTTACTTTTAAGTTCGATTCACTATAAATAAAAGCGTGTTTTTTTTTTTTTTTTTTTTTTTTAGTTTTTTTAAACTATAATATATTTCGTTCAAGTTTTCAAACGAATAGATGTTAAATATAAATTTGTATCAAATGAATTAGGTAAGAAAACTGTAAAATCTCAACCCAATGCAGATGGAAGTAAAATTAACAGAATCGCCAAATATTATCTACATATTATCAAATACGATTCGAGAAATAAACAGTCTTGACCAATCACATTCGCTGCTCTCAAATGAGAAACGTCGCATTAAACCTCAAAGTTCTATAACCCATGCAAACCAAAACCCCACAAGGATTACATCGAGGTGACTCGCTAACATTAATAACACCAGCATTCATAAGGGAACCCCGTTAGGTGACAAATGTAAACCGCACTCAGCCAAGCGCGCCAAACAGGCGCAAGTAATTCTCCACAGAGAACCACTTGAGCGAAGCAATCAAAACGGCTCATCTCAACCCCCTCAAGTGCCATCAAGAAGGGAGTGTGCACGTGACGCCCAGCCGTCGGTCAGTTGAGCTTGACCGTTCCAAACAGTCCCGTTGAAATTGAAAGGGGTAAGGAGAGGCAGTGGAGCTGTCGCGCCAAGCTCGCCCATCACCTGATGTAATTTGACATCGCTGTTGGCGATCGAAGCGTGAAAGATGGTGTCGAGTTGGCTACGATTATTTAAGATGGCGGTTTGTATTACGAAGCAATATTTTGGACACAATGCTTTAAAGCCATAAATTATTGATTACTTAGGAGGAGGTAGGAATATACGGGGTACAAGTTGTAAGGACCTAATTCTTTCAATGATGTTAAAAAAACGCGGTTTTCTATTCATGGCGTGTGATTGTTTTAATTTAAATACTTTATTCATGACTGAAAGAATCTATTAAATTATATATTGGAAACACACATTAATGCAATCAATCGATTCAAATATAATTATAGCAATTGTAGCAATACATCAATTCGGCGAAGAACCATTTCTCTGACGAAGAAATGGTTCTAGCGTCCACAACAACTTTTAAACGTCATTGGAATAGATTTAATAAGTTTTTTTGTAATTTCTGCATCATGTTTGTCCATTCTTCTGTGCTCTTATTGTATATACTACACATTTTGTTTTTATATACATGTCATGTTTTCTTTTTTAAAAATCAAATTCTCATCAAATGTGTTCTACCTAGGCTTAAATAGAGAAACCAGGTTTGTACATTAAGAACAGTGCGTTTGGCGTCATTATGTTGTTAAAAAACGAAGTTGTCTCCAGTATCCGAATTTTGGGAGGATGATTTAAAATTGTTCTTTGAAAAATTTAAATAGAGTTCATAATTCACAATAGCATCAAAAAATACCAAATTACTTAATCTTGAAGTCGATTTACATCTCCATGCAAGAGCACCTTCACCTCCATGTTTCAGCATGGAGGTGGAGGTGTTCATGTTCCGCATTAATTCTTGGGATTAAGTTCCTCGTTGTTTTTTTTCTTCTAGAAATAATAATACTCCAGTCGGAACCAAAAATATTGAATTTTCTGTTATACCAACCATTTTACTGTCAACGTCGGATTTTTTGAGACTTAATCCCACGAATCTAGTTGGAACAGTGAAGCATGGAGGTGGAGGTGTTCTTGCGTGGGGGTGTAAATCGGCTTCAGTATTAATTTGGTATTTTTTTAATGGTTTTGTGAATCATGAGCTCTACTTAAATATTTCAAAGAACAATTTTAAATTGTCCATTCAAAATTTGGATATTGGAGGCGACTTTATTTTTTAATGAGATAATGACTCCAAACGTACTGTTCTCAATGTACAAACCTGGTTTCTATGTAATTGTCCCCAAATTTTGAAAACAGTTCCTAAATCACTTGATTTAAGCCTAATAAATACATTTGGTGAAAAATGGATTTTCAAAAACGGAAACATGACACATGAAAACAAAATGTGAAGTAAGAACAATCACAGAAGAAGGAAGAAACAAATCGATACAGAAATTACAAAAAAAAACTGATTAAATCAATACCAAGACGATTAAAAGTTGTTGCGAACGCCAGAAGCTATCTTACTAAGTACTAAATTAAGAAATAGAATATTTAAAGTTAGGTTGAGATTTTTTTTAAGTATACAAAGACTTTAGTGGCGTAATTTTTTTTTGTGGTTTTTTGATTATTAATTTTTTTAAAATAGTTAACCTATGTTCTAACCAAATAACTATGTTATTATACTAAGAACAAGTTGCAGGTATCAAAAAAAATTACAATTCCGATGTATTAATTTTTATTAGTTGAAAACAATAAATTTTATAGGAAATTGCAAGTATACGAAGACTTATGTGGCCCACTGTATGTGCACGTTAAAATGGAAAACACCAAACATTTAGAGCCACAATAGCGTTAAATGAGAGCTTGATGAAGATATAATCGTTCCAAATTTCAATAGAAAGGCGATATCTAAATCCCTAAAGATCAAATCTGTGAACGCCTAAAACCCTCTTTTTTACCGAAAGACGATGTCTTTGGTGATATTTGCTCAGAAGAAAGATCGTATTGATTGCCTACAATTCATATCGGGTTTTGCAATAAAAATAATAAAAACGATAAGATATATAATGGAGGAGAAAACTAATACTTTCGCTTTCATGATAGAAAAAAAAAATGAAAGCATGATCCATTTCCTTTCTACACTTTCCCGAAACTATGTATAATTTCTATCATACGAGATTTATTTCGCTTAGATTAGGGTTGAAGTAGAAATATTCAAGAATAGTTATTGTTGAAAATATATTATTTATTTATTTTTAATTACATATTACAAACTGTAAATTTCAGATGGCAACGTTAGTAATAAAATTGTATTACTATTTTTCAGTTACTATTCAGTTTTTTGCGAATGGCAACACGAGTTGTTTCTGTTCGATTGTTTATGTTAAGAATAATTGGTAGAACAAAGTTCTTTTTTGATCGATGATCTTCGGAAAGATTTTCTTTTTTATTTCAAATTGCTAGCCACCGACCGTAGCACGAGTTTTGATTAAAACTACTTCGATTTAGAAGTGTGGAAAAAGTGATTTATATATAGTGTCCTTATAATATTTTTTAAAGCTAAGAAAATATTATAATTTAGATTTTCTTTTGGAAGCTTTAACAGTTATAAAGAAAAAAAAGTATCAAATTATGCTAAGTGAAGTGGATTTGTCCTAAGACTGTTTTAATTTTAAAAACACCAAACGATTTTTAAATGACTGCTATTTTCATAAGACGAAATAAATATTAAAGATATTATATTCTTAAAAAGAAAGGAAAATAATTTGCAAAATTGAATAGAATTTGTATTTTTGCAACTCTCTCTAATTATTAAACCACGTGCTTTTATATGTTTATACTCATATTTTTTTATTATTGTTCAAAAAATAAAGTCAATTTTTATAAACACTGAGAAAATCTGAAATATTTTTATAAAAGGTTTCAGAGAAATAAAATGAAAAGAAAGGATAATTTTAAATTTCCTTCTTATAAATATTTTTCATGAAAAATTTACGATAATTAGATTTTTTTCCCCTGAAATATAAGGAAATACAATGGATATTTAACACAAAAGACCAACAAAGAACATGTAAAAATAATCATAATCCTTTAATGATGGAAAATTTCAACGATGGAAAATTTTGAGTGAAAAAATAAATTACATTTTATTTAATCAAATAGTCATTCTAAAATGTTTGCGATTGATACAGACAATTTTTTATTTCTAAGGCTTAAGAATGTTTAAAAATAATTTCTACTAAATTTAACAATTATTTGGTTCCAGAACATTTTTACATATAATTCATTTCTTGTTTTATTGTGAGTAAATCAATTATTCTTTTATAAGTTACAAAAAGAGATAATTCCCCAAAAATTAAGATTGTTCTGTGGAGAAAGAAAAATTATATTTTGCTTACACAAAAATGGTGATAATGTACTGGTTTCAAAATATTTTTAACCAAAAAAAAAAGAAAGAAACTAAGCAAACCATTTTTAAAACGTATTTTTTTAATTTGATTCCATGGCAGATTAGTCAATTAGCATGAATAATTAAAATATAGAATCGCATTGAAGTAACAGACTTTTTTCGATACGTTCTTTCAAAAGTTCTAACCGATACATAACAAATGCATGTTATTTCGTAAAAAAAAAAAAAAACCACTTCTATAACTTCTACGAATTTTAAAAACTTAAACAGCGGAATTTTATTCATAAAGATATTTTAAAGACAAATAATGTCAAAATAATTCGTCAGATTTAATTATTATTCAAATGCCAAAAATATTCCATATATTCTTTGTTGAAAGAAGCAAAAGAAAAATATCGAAACTATGGATTTTTTGTAAAAAAAATAGAATAAAAGAAATAAAATTGCATAATTTTTTTTTTAATGATTAGCGTTTTTAACTGTTCCTGTTATTTAAAACTTTATTACTGCAAATGTTGTTTTTCAGTATGTGTACAAGTTCATTCGACTTTGGATAGTTTAAGACAAATAAAAGTCTCATCCGCAGAATAAAATTATTCGAAAATTAGCACAAATATTCGCACAAATACAACTTCTGAGTCCCAGTGCGGCGACGAGGTTGATATCCGAGTTGATACCCTACTATTCATCCACATCTGCACCATTTAAACAAGAGGACACTAGTGTAATATAAACTAAATAGAATTCTGCTTAAACGAAACGTTACACAAAGTCATATCACCAATTTTCATATAATAATAGCTTGATTTTTAAAATTGCTTCAGTATTACAAAAATTTCTGCGAAATGGGCTAAATTCATGTGACGTCATAGTCACATGCAAAAATGCAATCACGTGTTTCCAGCCAATCATTTCATGTTCCTCGCTGTTGCCAACTTTTTCCTTCTGCAGAAACTTTCTTTTAAAAAAGTACATAATTGTCAACTATAATAACGCAGATAGGTTAACAAAACGAACTTGCTTTAATTCTTTCTTCTTTAGCTCATTTTAAGTGTTACTATGTACATGATCGAGTTAGTATCCGACTTTGACAACTTTTTTTTTAAAGAAAGGAGATATGGAGGGGTTTTTTTTTTTCAGATTTGTTTAGTGCATTTTAAGAAAAATGTGCTAAAATTAAGAAGAGAAAAAGAAATTATTTCTAAAATGGGAAAAAATAGGTAAAAATTGACAAAAAATAGCATAAACGCGGCCCATTCTGCACCAAAGGTTTATGAACAAATTTTCAATTTTTTCAATCTAATGTGTTGCTATATTATTCAATTTTGAAATGACCTTCAGAATAAGAGATATTTTCTTTTTTACAAAAACTAGAGCACTTTATCTCGGTTACTATATGAAAATTCTTAAAAAGACAGTGATTATATTCACATAAGGGACTGTAAATTTTGTAATAAAACAGTGATTGATACATCTGAAGGTTAAAACAATTCTACTATTATGCAGAACTTACAGAAAAAAATTCAGTTAATGATGTTCAAAACTTTTTTAGCAATCGCTGACCCCATCTGATCAAAAAATCACATTTCGAGTCAAACGCGTTTTAAAGTATATGACATCTTGCTTCAAGTAATGGCATCTGCTTTTACTAAAACACTTGTAGTTTTTGTTCTTGTAAACGGAAAATGATAAACTTCGTATTTTTATAAAGCTAATAAGATAACCCATAAAATAAAATCAAAAACAAATTGTCAATTTTTGGCAAAATTCACAGTTTTAGGGTAGTGGGATACCTTAAGCAAAACTTTTGATTCCTCCCGTTAAAATAATTTGAAGTGACGAAATCAAAATTTTACAATATTGGCAACCAATCAAAACTCTGCCCCCCCCCCTTCAACAGAAAGCAAAACCACAAATTCCAGACCCCACTGAACATCGATAGATAAAGTGGAAAAAATATTCCAAAGGGAATTACTGAAACGAACCGAAGAAGAAAGCCAAACTTCCCACAAAACACATAAACACAAAAATACCCATCACTATTTACCGAAGTGCTAATCCTCACATACGACACTCTTAAGATGTCTGCTGGGAGGGGTGGAGGAGGATTGAGCTAAGCCCCATCAGAAACCAGCAATCAGCACTTGCCATCCCTAAAAGACAATCCCGATTCCGGTATTCGATCACTGGAGAAAATTTTTCCGAGAAGATTTGTTGGGTGATTAAGGTCCAATCACCGAGGGGCTAAAGATTGCACATAGACTCGCAGGAAATGAGGCCACTCGGAAGGTCATTTCGGCAGAGATGACATTAAGAGGAGGAGGAAAAAGTTTACCCACTCTTGAATGCCTGAGATGGGAGGTGCGGTCTATGAACCTCGTTTATTTAATGTACAGTTGAATAAGTGAGCAAGTTCGATTTGATCGATGTCTGTTATGGAATCATTTTCTTTTATACAGCAGGAAATGACTGCGAAGTAAAAAGTAAAAAAGATTCTTTTCGACCAATTATTTTCTTGTGATGGCCAATAATTTTCATAAAATTATTGTAAAATTTGATTTTTCTTTGAATTTTGTTGAAGTGTTTGCCTTCTAACTTCTTTTAAACCAACCAGAAATGTAACCTAATTGCACCGAAGGATTGATGAAGCAGTGGAAGAAATAAATTTAGCTAATTACTCACGACTCATTAAGATACAGAGCCTGCATTTTTTTAGAGGCTAAAATTTCAACATTTAACTCATGTTAAGATTAAGTGCAAAAAATATTTCAGTTTTATTTTTAAATTTAAGACTTAATTTGAGAGACACAGTTAAGATTAAGCTTTTTGAAATAAAGTCATTTTGTAAAATAAAAAAAGCTATAATTGTTATTGATAGATAAAAAGTAAATGGTGTTGTTGTTGCTAATCCTCCAGGGTCTGACGCGAAGTCAGACAAGATAATTAAATCGTTGACTCAAAAAGTCCAGCACAAGAAGGGGATCCATGTAAATATTTTGCTTGTGAGATCCATACAACGCATTATGTGCTGGGTGGAAGCCTGGTGATCTTGACACCTTGCGCAGATGGAGAAGATCTTCTTGTTCGCTGAGACGAGAGAGTATTGTCTGGGAACATCTGTCACACTCGAGGGCTAGGGCCAGTCCGGGTCTATACCTGCATACCAATGATGAGTGGGAAGCGCACTCCAATCCACCAAATTTTGAGATTTTCTTAACGAGTATAATTCCAGATATATAAGGGCGGATGTAGAGGGAGTTGGAAGATTACAGCCCACCTTTGCTAGTTTGTCCGCCATTTAATTGCCATAAAATTCGACGTGAGATGGGATCCACTAAAAATGAATATCGTGGTGCAGCGATATATGTTTCAGTTTGTGTAAGATGGAGACAATGGTTTTGTCGCCAACAATAAAGCATTTGTAAAGGTGTTGAAGTGAACTACGGCTACCAGAGAGAATCCAAAGATCACAGTAATTATTCTTAGATAGAATGGCCTCAAGTCCCGCGTCAATGGCTATTAGTTCACTTCTGAAAACTGAGCAGAAATCTGGATTGCTATTTTTTGGGGACAATTTTGTAAGTGATGTACCATTTTGGAATCTTAACTAAATGGGTCAACTTTTGAAGAAACTTGCCTAGGTAAGTGTGTAATAATTCTTTTTTGGAGAGTCAGAGTTAAGCGACATTTTCTCAAATTGAATTCAACTACATTAATTTTAACTAAACCAGATATTTTTTGCTGTATTTGTGATTGTTATTAATAACACGGCTATGCAAGATGACGTCAGAGGAAAAAATTACAGCAAAGTTTTGAAATTTGAGTTCACAGTACTGATATATAATAGAGGGTGTCAATTTTCCACATTTTCAAAAATATGCAAGTCATCATTTAACCAAGTAGGGAATTTTTTTTTATTTTTTCCTGAACTCCCACCCCCCTTTCATTCCACACCCGCTTGACGTTGAGTTTCGTGGAACCTTGTATATACATTGAAAAGATACATTTTCCATTTTGAAGTAGAATTACGAAACAGAAGGAACAGACAGATACACTAGTAACATAAGTAACAAAATATTTGTATCTATTGTTGCATGAATTACTTGGAAAACCGATAGACAGATGCACTAGTAAAATATGAAATGGCGCTGAATGATTACATTTATTAAAACTTGGATCTTTTAAAGAACTACTTCCAAAATCTTGTTTAAAAATCATTTTCGTAAGATAAATACATAAAATGCAGTGGGATTTGCACAGTAGTTGCTATTCTTACATTTTTCCGGTATAGAAAATATAAGGAATTGATTATGAAAGCAAAGGACATTGGTGACCTCGTAATTTTGAGCCTGCTCAAATGGCGAAGACGACATCTAGGCCAGCAGCCCTTTTTCAACTTCTGCACCAGGACAATATGAGGACTTGGAAGACTCTTCAATTGCATCAGGACTCGAAACCGCGATTTAACAGCACTGACAACGAATTCGTGGCCATGTGTACTAGGTTACTATTGTCATAGCTTTTTAGAGAATGGCAGTTAATTTTGCCATTAAAAAGTTCATTCACAATGTCCGTATACATAAATCCTCAAGTCTTTTTCATTTCAAGAACTTTCAAGCTGATATTTAGAATATAGCTCTAAAACAGTGATTCCCAAATTGGTTTATATAGACCCCCAGGGGTCTATGACAACCTGCAAGGGGTGCACGCAAGCGAAAAAATAATTTGGGGATTTATGAGGCGTAAATAAAGGTCTACGATAGTGGCTCTCATTAAGTCAGATCGTGACTTCAATCTTTAAAAAAAATTCGATCTAATGGAAACTAGATTTAACCAATTAACTAATTTATTTATTACATTTAGTGAGGTTAATTTGTGGTTTCTAGGTGAAAGTATAAATTTTATTAAGACAAGAACCGCTTTAGCATTTCTTTCCAGAATTAAGCTAAAGAAGTGTAACATACGACGTTGCAAATTTTGAATTTGGCACAGATAATCTTTCAGGACTTTTAACTTTAATTCAACATTTAAATACCCTTCACTAAAATTCTGAACCAAGGTTTGAGATTGATTTTTTTATAGTAATAACCACAGACAAATTCATATGGTCACATTGGAGTGAGTGAGTGAATATTAACGTTGCATTGTTTACCTGGCACAAAGGCTTTTGGCGACGGACCGCGTAATTTTGAACCAATGGTCACATTGGTAAAAAATGTGATATTACAATAGGAACTAATCAGAATATGCCCTAACGAAGATCTTAAAATAAATTTAAGAAACAGATGCCAGTAATTCTGGCTTTAAAAAAACATATCTGTTATTTGTCGTGAAATATAGAACGTGAGAAAGTTTTTAATTGCTCTTCCTAGTGAGAGGGAGTTTCAGTGAGTTTGCCAATCTCAAAAAAGAAAAAAAGAAAGAAAGAAAGAATTAAACAAATGGGAGGGGGAACTGAACAATTGCTAATAAAGGAGATTTAGAGCCTGACTAGATAGATATTAAATGCTGAAAATTTGATATTGAATTCCAGATTCATCCCTCTCATTAAAAGCATTTGATTTTTGTTCAATTATTTTATTTAACAATTGTTTTATGAATTAATTAAATTTAAACTTAATTCATTGACATGTGCTTCTTAAGTTTTAAACGCTGTACTTCACTACAGTTAGAAATTTAATTCTTTTAAAGTAAATAGTAGTACCAGCTGTCAAAAAGACATTTAAGTTGATAAATTTGCAAAAATTCAATATTAGGTAAGCAGGGTCTACCCAGCAGGCCCCCTACCTGAAACCGAAAAACATGGCAAGGGGGGGAACCTCTGCTCGAAAAGAACAGTGTTATCTAATGACACTCTTTCAAAGTTATTAGCCAAAAACCAGGGGTTATTTTGTTATTATTATTTTATTTTTTATTCTAATTTATTTTCTTCCATACAAACTTTTTTACGCGATCAGGAAGAATAATGTAAAGTGTTTCAACGTACCGTTTCTTCCACGGGGTCCATCAAGTCTTCCGAGAAGCAAGCCTTTTCGTTCCATTTGGAAGGAGAGTGATTGACTTCGGCATCCCCATTCTCCGGGGAGAGATTATGCTCTCCTCTAAAAGGAGAAAAAAATAATGATTAATATAAGCAGCCTTTAAAAAATAAATAAAATAAAAAGAGTCTTGAAGATTTCAAACAACTTATTTCAACAGTTTTTAAACAAAGAGTTAACAAGATAAGTATTAAATAATAAATATACTGCAATATTCACTAAGTTAAATGCATGTGACGTCATAGTCACATGGTAATTGCAATCACCTGTATATAGTCAATCAGTTCATGCGCTTCTCTGTTGCCGACTTATGATCTTATAGAAAATTTCTTTTAAAAGTACATATTTGGCATCAGTAGCGTACACAAAAAATTTTCAAGAGGGTGGGGGGGATCCATGGTTGAAAGTCCCCCAACTCGTACCATACCTCAAGACAACACCAATTGACTCTTCTGATTTTGTCGATTTTGTTAACAAAAAATAGAAAAAAGTAAAAGATTGAATTAATAAGTAAAAGTTATTGAATTAATAATTAACATTAATTAATAAAATAATTGTTAATTACAAATACTGATTTAAATTTTACGTTATTTAGGATTATCATTCGAAAAAAACTCAAGGGCTTTGGGGGAGGGGGTCTGGACTCCTAGGACACCCCCCCTTGTGTGCGCCACTGTTTGGCAACAGTAGCGCACACAGGAATTTTTCAGGGGGGGGGGTCCAGGGTCGAAAGTCCACTATTCTCGTATCATTTTCCAACACGCCGCCCAAAATATTCTTTTGATTTTATAAATTTTTGGGAACAAAAAACAGTTAAAAAATTAATTGTTGAATGAAGAATCAACATTAATAAATAAAATTAATTATTAATAACAAATAATTAAATTTTACGTACTATATACATTGGATTATAATCCATCGAGAAAAATATCAGGGCCTTTGATGGGTTCGGAACCGACAACCCCCCCCCTTGTGTGCGCAACTCTTTGGCAACAATAATAACCCATATAGATAAGCAAAGTGCCTTCGATTTCAAAGTCCACGTATAATAAAGTTTTTTTTCTTAATTTTAAATAACTTTTTAAAGAACCTTAAAAAATATTTTAGACATCTTCACCCAATTAACAAAATTGAAATGTCTTAATTTTAGAAGTAGAACAACAAATAAAAGTCTGTCAGTTCCAGTGGCGCACACAAGGGGGGTAGGGGTCCAGACACCCCCCCTAAAGTCCTTGAGTTTTTTTCGATTGATAATAATTCTATATATATATAACGTAAAATTTATATAAGTACTTGTAATCAACAATTTATTGCATTAATTAATGCTAATTATTAATTCAATCATTTATTTTTTTTCTTCTGTTTTTTGTTAGCAAAATCGACAAAATCAGAAGAATCAATTGGTGTTGTCTTGAGGTATGATACGAGTTGAGGGACTTTCAACCATGGACCCCCGCCTTGAAAAATTTTTGTGTGCGCTACTAGTCAGTTCTGAATACAATGAACACGTAATTGCATTTATCATGTGACCGTCCTAAGCTCCGCCCATTAGAAAAACATTCCATATGAAATCTTTTAAGTATGGGGGGGGGGGGGTAAATGCAGTATAAAATCAATGCAAAGAGCCTAGTTAAACATACATTTTTCCGTAAAATTTCAATGACTTGAGCATTTAGAGCAGCGATTCCCAAAGTGGTCTATATAGACCCCCTGGGGTCTATGACAACATGCAGGGGATCCACGTCAGCAAAAAAATAATTTGGCAGTCCATAAGTTGTAAATGAGGGTGTACAATAGACTCTCAATAAACCACAGATCATGACTTTAATTTCAAAAGAAAATTTAATCAAGTGGAAACCAGATTTGCCTTTTTAACAAATTTATTTACTAAATTTAATGAAGTTAATTTGCAATTACAAGAACCATCATTTCGGCGTTTCTTGCCATAATTAAGCTAAGGAGTATAATATTGGACGTCCCGAATTGTTTTCTAGTTTCTCAATTTGTCACACACAATCTGCCAGGAAAAAAGGACGTTTTAATTTAAGTTTTAAATTTTAAAAGGACGTTTTAACATTTAAATGCCTTTTATTCAGATTTTGAAACTAGGTTTGAGAATGTTTTGACTATATATATATGGTAAGACTACAATAGGCAATTAATTAATAAGGTCACATTGAAAGAAAAACAAATGTTACATTACAAGCGGAACTGATAGAAATAGGGACTAAGAAGATATTAAAGTAAAATTCAGAAACGAATATTAGCAATTTTAGAAGCACCAGAATGGACAAAGCATCAGACTCATCTCTCCCATTAAAAGTATTTGTTGGTTGTTCAGTTAATTTATGTAACAGTTATTTTAAGTATTAATTACATTTTAATTTAATTAAGATGTGTGTCTTAGGTTTTAAACACTATACTTCACTACAGATAGAAATTTAAATATTTTAATGTTAGTAGATCTATACCAACTGTCAGAAAGGCATTTAAGCTGATAAATTTGCAAAAATACTTTACTAGGTAAGTAGGGGTCTACCGAAAATCGAAAAACATGGCAAGGGGTCTATGAGACAAAAAAAGTTTGGGAACTTCTGATTTAGAGCAATGATATTCAACCCGAGGCCCATAGACCCGGTCATAGTCCATTGTAAGAAGAATTCCATTACCTATAAACAATGCACTAAAAATTTAGTGCGAAATTCTATCAATTAAGCAACAAAAATATATCGATTTTGCTATCACAATTTGCTTTTTTTTAATGTTAGAATGTAAACAAGAGGCATGGTCATGCATAAAAGGAAATCGAAACTACACCATAACTCGGTAAAAAGTACATAAAAGTATATATTTTTTGTGTGTGTGTTTGACAGAAATGTTAATATAGTATTAAAATTAAAAGACGAAAATAAGTTTTAATATTTTTCAACTTCGTTTTTGACCAAAGTTGCTTTAGTCTTGCTATCTTCATGTTGTGGCCCGTGTGGAAAATCTGTCATATGTGCCCGGCGGAAAAAAAGAATGAGTAAATATAACAGACAAGTTAAAAAGGTCCAAAAAAAGTATTTTTGTTCAACCTGTATTCATAAAAAAATTAAAATGATTTGCTATCAGATAATTAATGATTTGTTAATCTGTTCAGATTTTTTTTTAATTTATTTCCAGTACAGTTTGCTTCAGTACATTATACTAAAAGTTCATTGTTGATAATCAAATCAAAAAGTTCATTTTTGAGTTTAAAGCACTAAAGTAAGTTTTTAAAAATAAGAACTATTGTGAATTACTTAAAAACATAAGGTGATCAATTCTAAGTAAGCAAATAATACATTAAATATCAAAATAGATGGATCCTAAATAATTTTTGAAAAATAATAATTAAAAAATTTTAACCACGAGGAGGAAAAGAAAGTTACCTTTTTATTTTGAAACAAACGCGCCAAGGTCGGCGGTGTCAAAATTATTTCCGGACAAGACGAACCGTGAAAAGTTTTGTTAACGAATACACATAGGTCGTACATGGTTGCCCTAGCATGTAGAATCTCACGGTTGATACCGAATATATTAAAAGTAAATTCATTCTTTTTTCACCTGGAATCCTTTCCCCCTTCCCTCCCGCATTTCCTTTCTTTTAACTAGACAGTAATAACAAAATAGGGTAAAAGAAAGGTGGTTACGATTATGTCAGAACATGACCGTATCACAAAAAGACAAATTTTTTAGAGATAAGGTTATAAAGCAGACATTTTCGTTCAAAAACTTATTGATATTTTTGCATTGTTAATATTGAAAGAATAAGTTACCAAATTTAAAATCTTCAACAAATAATATATGATGTACCACTTTCTACAATTATTATATTTTATGAAACGGAAAAATATAAGAAAATGCATGTTATGAACTAATATAAAATATGCATATATATTCCGATATTCATTATTTTAAAAGCAAATGGGATTCGTGCATGTGATTTTGAATGTAACATAAATTATTCATATGAAACGATTCAAAGCTATCATTGCAAGCAACATCTTTAAAAAATGAATAAAGTTGTGAAAAAATATTATTTTACACAAATTGGTCGACTATTTTAAACTTTTTGAAAAAAAACGTTTGTTAAAGTTATTTTTAAAGCTATGCATTTTTAACAAAGCCTTGTTTATAAATAACTAAATGAATTCTTTATATAGTGCTGCCATCTATTGGCAAACGAATGACACATTTAAATTTCAATAAAATACGAAGTACGACACATTTCCCCTTTAAATACTAGAAACATTTATAAATGATCCAAAATTTATATTTCATTTAAAAAAAATACGGGCATAAATAAAAATTAAACTCTTGGATAAGTAAAATTTAAATACAATTCGGAATTCTAAAGAAATAAATACCTTTTTTTTAAATCAATCTTTTGTAGGAGTTCAAATACTATTCAATGAATTGAAACCTTTAAATTTATGAAGTTTTGTACACAGTAATAAGACAATGGAGAGATTTAGCAGAACTTAAAAATGGGAAACAGAATATATTAAGTTACACTTACAATATATTTTCTAAGACAATGACAAGTAAAAATAATTTTGTACAGAACAACGTTTCTATATGAAGTAAATTAAATATCAAACATATCGTAGAGTTCTTTGATATATTTAACGACACATAATTTAAAATTTTTACAAAAAAAATTAATTAATTTTTAATACAAGGGCTTTCAGTTGCTGACAGTTTAAATAACTTATTACAAAAAAATTCTAAAATGTTTCTGAGCA
The DNA here is from genome assembly GCA_019973975.1 of Trichonephila clavata. NCBI lineage: Eukaryota > Metazoa > Arthropoda > Arachnida > Araneae > Nephilidae > Trichonephila > Trichonephila clavata. Next base: position 26,026 of record BMAO01033858.1, on the reverse strand, counting down.
TCTACTAAATTTAAGAAACGACAGCACGAAATATACACTCCACTCTAAATTCAATATCAAATATCTGGTACTGTACATAAAATTCTGAAGAATTTCAATCCTAATTCTTTATAATTTTTTTCTTCCATTAAATTCTTCACTTATAAATTCAAGCAAAACTTTACATTAAACGTAGATTTTATATTCTTTATGCAAGTTTTCTAACATAGAATTTTATATGAAAAACAACACACACACTTGTTCAAGAAGTTACTCTTTTTTACAATTTGCTAATAAAATTAAATTAAAAACAAGCTAACAAATACATTTCGTCCTTTAATGGAAAACTGTATCATATTCATTTTGAGGATAAATTGGCAAACTTTTGTTTTTAAACCATACCTGTTGGATAATTTCGGCGACAAAGACTCCAAATTGGCAATAGCCCTATCTCTTTCATGCTTCATTTCGCTGTATTGGCGAAGAGCCGATTCACGCTGTTGTACGGCAGCGGCGTTTTCACGCAACACGGAATCGCGCTCTTTCAGCGCCAATTGTAGGCCAAGTTTAAGATTATTTGTACTTCCATTGTCAAGTTCAGCTGACCCTGTAAGAGAAAATAAAGTAATTATAAATACAATTGTACGATTTAAATGTATATAAACTTATCTTATGGTAAAATCTTAATCAGAGAATTTTCAAAACAATAAATAGTTGTTTTCAGCTAATTTATTAAAAGCTTGTATAATTAAAGTACTAATTTTGTGAATTTATACAATTTAATTTTACCATTAAATCTATCCATCAGGACAAATTAGTAAAAGATTCATTATTAGAGTAATATATACTTAAAAGTGAAAAGGGTTTAAATATTGAATCTATATTCTAATAAATTTTAGAAAACACATAAAAATTCTTAAAAGACTTTTATGCAGAAAAAAACACAAAAGACTTTTCTTTATACGGAAAAAAACACATTAAGAATATATTTGCATAGAGAGCAACATTAAAAACTATTAAAATGCATTTTTATAAAGAAATATTTCTCTATTTAACAATCAATTTAGTTATTTAACAATTCTTTATCCCACTTTGTTTTTATTATAGATTTATTTTCATTTTGAAAAACTATACCATCCAAGATATATCACTTATTCGGTACATTACACCATCCTAAAACGGATACATTTGGCTTACGATTTCTCAAAGCCATTGTTAAACTGTTTTCAATATAAAATCATGAGAAATCATAATTTTAACTGAAATCTCTCACACAAAAAATATATATAGCATTAAATTTTAAAGCAATTTTTAATTTTTAAAAAATTCTTGCATAAGAAATAATGAAAATATAATTTTAATATTCGCTTTGTTTCCCAAATTAATATTCGTTCAAGAATCTCCCACTAGATGGCGCCACGAAAAATATTCTAAAGACCGATGTTATCGGTTTTATGAGGTAGAATTATTCAAATCGGCTCAACAGGTAGCAGAACAGTCACGTTTTCTTGGATCACCAGGGTGGTTTCAGGCATTTCGCAGAAAACTAGTTTTTACACACCTCCCGTATTTCCTGTTCATTGTAACCCAAAGCTGTATACCTGTTCTGTGGCTTGCTTTCCCCTTTTCTGCCCCCTCTCCTTTTGTTGCCGTTAGAATACAAATAACGTGGGCGCAAGTACTTAGGGAAAAAGCGTGGAAATTGATCCATGTTTAAAAAAAAAACGCAGTTTTCCGCTCGGGAATGAATGTCATTCTAGTAATTCGTTGAGCCTGTTTGTAAAATAGCTCGAATGTCATTGATAACATCTAAAATAAAACAGCGTTTATTCAAACCCAGTAAAAAACAACCTTTTTTTGTTTCGATTTGTGCATTTGATTTCATTGTTATTGGTAACGATGGATAGTTAAGAAACTAAATATAAAAAGTTTTTTTAAAAATTCAATCCCTACTTAGGTCAACAAAGAAAATTCTTACTTAAGTTAATTTTTATTAAATAATTACAATTAATATAAATATGTATATCATATGACAGAACCACAATATTTAGTGCAAAAATAGAAAGAGATTCTTTGCAATTTTCCATTTTCCTTTCTATATAGTGTTGGACTATTATTTTTGTTTGTTACTATTTTATACATTCCTTAATTAAATTTAATTTTCCTAATAAAATAGTATAGTAAAAAGGAATCACATTCTAAGAAATTATGCCATCACAGGTGGGAATTCGAGTAATTGAGTGAGTGAGTTAATATTAACGTCGCATTGTTCAGATACACTAGGACTTTTGGCAACGGACCTCGTCATTTTGAACCATGGTTAAATGACAAGGACGACACCTGAGCTGGCACCCCCTCTCCTAACTACCACACTACACCAACGGGAGAACGTTTGAGCTTTCCACAGATTTAACGCGTATCGCTCCCCTACTTGGCGGGTCTTTAGTGGTACTGGGCTCGAACTTATGACGTAATAGTCATGATCCGATACCGTGACCACTAGGCTACGCGGCCACCAGGTGGGATTCAAACCCACGACCTTTGGATTAAAAGTCCAAAGAACTACCCATTAAGCTACAAGGATTCAACGAAAGATTTTCCTAATTATATATGGTGCTGGACTCTTATTTTAGTTTGTTACTAATTATTCATTAATTAATGAATTAATATTTGAAAAAACTGTATTAACATCAAGTGCTATCCACTACAAGTTTTAAAAAATGTATTTAAACTTGAATGGATGAATAGAAAGTATTTTATTAATGATTGCAAATTTGAACAAGATGTGCGTGCGCGTGTAGGGAGAGTGTGAACTAACAGCATGAATTAAAGGGGGGAAAAAGACTTTAATTGGATTCACGTGTTTACGGGAAATATTAAGAAATTCAAATTTAATACTCTAAATTGGCGAGATGGATTGCAGAATTATTATTTATCTATAAAAATATCCTTGCACAGCGCAACTGATAGTGAGATTTTTATTCTCAAATATGAACCATGAAAACACATTAAAATTCAATGGACTCAATTCATGACCTCCTTTGGATTCAAAACAAATCGACTTTACACACTTGTTCTTGTTGTTCCACTTGTAATATTTAGATAAAATTTGGTAAAAATGTTCAAATGATAAAATTCTTTAAAAAGATATCTAATTTTTTTTTAAAAATATATACTATACGAGTGCTTTTAAAACCGAGTGCATTTTGTTTAACGATGTGCATTACTATCGTTGACAAACATAAAGTACCGTAAAATACGACCTATAACGCGCATTTTTAACAGAAGAAATAAGATCAAAATTTATGGGTAGAGCGTAATACGCTTAGTATAAAAATGATAGCCTTAAAAATAAAAAAAAAGAGATAAAAATTATACTTCTACGTAGATTGAAACACTGTTTATTTTTTTTAAAAAATGACATTCCTTATGAAGTAGGTATCCGACTACCCTAAAATTGTGAATTTTGCCAAAAATTGACCAATTTTTTTATTTTTATTTTTTATGATTTGATTTTATAGGACATCTTATTAAGCTTTATAAAAATACCAAGTTTATCATCTTCCGTTTACTAGAACAAAAACTACAAGTGTTTTAGTAAAAGCCGATGCCATTACTTTAAGCAAGATGTCATACTTTAGAACGCGTTTTACTCGAAATGTGGATTTTTGAAAATGCTCAAACGGGGACAGCGATTACTCAGAAAGTTTTGAAAATAATTAGCTGAAATTTTTTCTGTAAGTTCTGTATAAAGTATAATTGTTTTAACCTTGAGATTTATCGATCACTGTTTTATTACAAATTTTACAGTCCCTTATGTGAATATAATCACTGTTTTTTAAGCAATATTATATAATAACTAAGATAAAGTGCTCTAGTTTTTGTAAACATTAAAATATCTCTTATCCTGAAGGTCATTTCGACAATGAACAACATAGCAATATATCATAATTGGAAAATTTGTTCATAAACCTTTGGTACAGAATGAGCCGCGTTTATGTTATTTTTTACCGATTTTTTCCCATTTTAGTTATAAAAATTTCTTTTTACCTTCTTGTTTTTAGCATATTTTTCTTAAAATGTAATAAACAAATCTAAAAACCACAAAAAAATCCACATATCTACATTTTTTTTTTTTTAAGTTGTCGCAACCAATTGGATACCTTAAATGTTTGTTGTTCCAGATTTTTTAAAAAACTTGAGATAATACCTCGAATAAATTACTTCAAACCATAAGAATTTCATGTTTTCTCGTAAAAAAGGCTGCGTTTTATACGATGAATAAAATATACCTAAGAATTAAAAATGTACCTTGAAAGTATAGGGGAGCGTTATACGCCGGATTGTAGGGTGATTTTGAAAAGAGTTTCCACAAAAAGCAAAGTTTGGCAACAACGAAACGTATGAACTGATTGGCTAGTAACACGTGATTGAAGTTATCATGCGACTGTGACGTCACATGAAATTAACCCATTTGAAAAACAAACATTCAGTCTCCACTCAACTAGAAGTGTTCCATTAGGATATTAAAAAAGTCATTTTATTCATTTTTCACAATTGTAATTTAACTTTTTTTTTTAATTTACTTCTAAATTGTACTCAATATTTTCTTGAGATGTGGATTCAGAACTATTTTTAATAACTGCTAAACCTTACTTTTCCTATACTTTCACTGCATTTCTGGATTCAATTTAACTTATTCCATACTCCACTTGACATCTTGTACTTTCAGTTACATAAGATACGTTTTAAAACGAAACGATTTGCCATCATTGTATTCTTCCGGTTAAAAAGAAATAATTTACTCCCAGAACGGATGAATAAAAAATCTTTAAAAAAAAACAGAACATTTGTTGGAAAAGTTACCTACACAGTAAAATTTCACCGTGTACATAAATACATGCGAAAACAGCGCAATATAACTCTTAATCTTTTTTTATATAATCCAATGGAACTCAAAGTATTCGCAGAAAGCCCCTTTACAATCCATTTGGAATGCACTCCAAGAAAAACTGAGGGGTATGAAGAGGAAGGTCCCCCACCCTCCAAAAAAAAGTCACCGGGGTAGAGGTATTAGCATTCCTACAGATAAAGGGAATTCTTAGAATAGAGAAGCAGTTAGGGGTGAGGCCTATGGCACAAACCAGACACGTATGGAAAGAGATAACTTAGCAAAGGGGGGGGGGGGTCAAGTTTGCTTTCAGCAGTTCGGTGTCAGAATACGAAAAATATACATTTTGTGTTTAGTGATATGTTTCAAACACACACACAAATAATAAACATTTTGTTTCAAAAATTAAAACTAAAGAAAAGTATTCTTATTTCACAATTACAAAATTTATTTGATTTAGAAATATAGAGTACCTCTTTTTTTAATATATATATATAACATTACTAGAAAGCAGTAAGTAATGAGTTGTTAGAAAATCCAGCAATAAAATATATTTTATTTTTCTATCAAATGCAGGTTTTGTAACACATAATTTGTGTGTTTCACTATTTTTTAAATAAAATTACAAATATTCAGGACAATACAAATTTTCCATCATTTTTATAATATCAATGAAAAGAACAGAAAATTAATGTAGAATGTCTTATTCTCTAAACTTCCACACCAGCCTCTCATTATAAATCTGTAGAATAAATGTTGTTTAACGAAGGTAGTTATATTGTATTCATTCCGTTTACAGAATTTGTAGGAGGTTCTCACGCTCATTTCCCTTAACTAACCTCCGAGGTTTCTTTATATTTTTTTGATATGAGAATCTTAACTGGTAAAGGAACTGTGTTATATATGGAAACAGACAGAACCATTTAAAGAGATCTTAAATGAGGATCTTGGGGATTTTACATAATTTGGTTAAGCATTGTTCTCTATGGCAGAGATATTCAACCTGGATTCCCTGGAACTTTGAGTGGGGTGGTTCCGCAAGTGTTTATTATTTAACCAAAACGCTAGAATTTTATTAAAATTTTAATTTTTTATAAAAAAAACTTATATTTTTAAAGTCAGTTTGCTTGTAAAAACGAGAACAAATACAGTCGACCCTCGATAATTCGAAGCTGATGGGACCAATGAAAAACTTTGAATTATCAGTTAAATTTTAATTTGACACATTTAAATTTTAAACCATGTAATAAAGCAACAATTGTACATATGCATAAAATTACTGTAAAATATTTTTAAAAAGTACATATTATACAGTACAAACATTATACGGAATTTAAGAATCACATGTATTAAAAGAATACATTTTTGTAGTAATTAATTTTCTTTCACGCCCACCAAAGCTTCCATTCCTCATTGGAAATTAAATCGTTTCACCCCGGGTTCCCTCAGACCCTGTCCCTAACACCATTGGTTTTTCAAGGCAGGGTCCAGTGCGGCCCATGCCGCATTTGATGCCCCATGCTGCAAGTCACACAGATAAGCCATAAATAGTTATGTCAGTTCGACGCAAAAAGCACAACCCTACGCATCTCATCTTCACAATAGTGAACCATCCTTTCTGAACACATTAATAGCAAGCCGCGTGTTAAGCGAAAAATATGGATGGCTGACAACAGGTGCGACCGCTATATTGTCCGCATAAAGGAAAACAATAAAAGTGTCTTTTATCCAGAGAAACCAAGAAACAAAAGGGATGGCAGACAAATGGTCATCAAAGGGGCTACGTTACACGGAGACACGCAGAGACAACACAAAACATGTAAGCTCTAACCTGTTTGCTACAGAACTCTACATGATAATGAGTGTTCGAATAGTCGAGAGTATTATAAGATGACTTGGAATTTTTTATCGCGTGTTGTAGTCCGGCCAACTACAGATTTTACTTCGAAATATTGAGTGTATCCAAACACATTGTTTTATTTCAAAACATCAAGAGGGGCATTCTAGGGGCACTTCGAATTAGCGAGAGGTTCGTGTTATCGAAAGTTCAAATAATTGAGAGGCGGCTTCATATATTGTATGGATACTAGGGGGGGGGGCGTATCCCCTGTTCACCTGAAGGCGGACCTATCTCAATTGTACAAATTATACAACTATTCATTCACATTGCTCAAATGGTAAAACAGTAATTTACATTTATTATGTAGCTCATTTTTCTTCAGTATGTCAGCAAGCAGGAGTTGGGGGGGGGGGGTTCAAGTCTTCATTTTAATTTGTAACCATACCATTAAACAGGACTTATTTCCCCTTATTGCTGTTCTTGTGTGTGAGATAAATTTATTACAAATTATCAGGAAAAACTTTATATATAAAGAGAAAATAAAACCTTAAATTCAATAAAAGTTACGTGCTTTAAGCATGAATAGACTTGCCAATGAAAGAGTAGGAACATCGACATAGCAATAGATTCGAGGTTAAAGTCTAAATTTAAGCAGAAACAACTCCTAAATTTGAAAATTGAAAATTTGTAGCGTACGCAAAAGTTTCTCAGACAGTTAATAAACATTTTAATGCCATCCTGAACAATTTATTTAGGTTAAAAGTATTTCTCAATGTATGTGGCAACGAAAACTAAATATAAAATCAAATTAAAGCAGAATATGATATGTAAAATGCAGATGGTTTCAATAGATTTCGATAGTTTCTGTAAAAAAATGCAAACACTCCATAACCCAGTTATTACATATAATACAATGGTGTAGTATACACCTGGAGTACGACTTAACGGGAAAATTATATTGATACATTGTGTTAAAATTTTTCAATAAATATAACAAATTTTTAATTGTCTTTATTTTAACTATTATAATATGTTGATCAACTTTAAATATTTTAAAATATATTGTTCTAAAAGGCTTTTTTTAATGGAAGGAGTTTTTCGGAAACATTTATAGTTTTCAAGGGTTCCGTAAAACAACAAAGTTTAAAGATCACTGCTCTATTGGGATTACTTTTGCGAAAAAAATCAAGGGCTTTAGGGGGGGGGCTGAACCCGAGGACAGTCCCCCCCTCCCTTGTGTGCGCCACTAAATAGAATTCGTATTCTAAAAACACATCTTTATATAAAAGCATACTTAATTTAATCATGAAAAAAAAACAGAATGAAAGTGTGAAAATAATTTGTGAAGTATTTAGATATTTAAATAATTTTGAATCTATAAAGTATTTACAATTTATTTCAGCTACCATAAACCAATTGTACAAATAATGTACAAATATGATTGTATATTTTGCAAAAAAATATTACTTTATGAGCACACAGATATGAATAAATTTTATATAACAATAATATCCCTTTGTTTTTTTATTCACCGAACTAATGCCTGAAATAACATTACAATGAAGTTTTCACTTCTATCGTGTGGTCATAAGCACACGCTTTTTTTTTAATTATTTATTCTTATTTAATTTTTTAAAAAAAAGGATAAATTTAATGTCGATTTCAAACAAGAAAAAAATTATTCGCAGAAGATTCAAAAATTTACTTCGGTCTTAACATTAAAATTAGACATCGAGTTTCCAAACGACTTGTATGTTCGACATATTGGGATATTGTATCTATTTGTATGTTGCCACTGTCATGTTCTTAAGCGCGCAATCCTTTAAAAAAAAATTGCCCCAGTGGATTTCTGTCTTTCCAAAAACAGAACACTACTTCGGGTGAAAAAGGAACATATTTTCTAAAAAAACGGGACATATGATCACGTTATTCATGACTCCCCCCCCCCCTCCCAAAAACATGCCACCAAATCCAATCAAAACACGTAAATTTTAACACTCAGGAAATGAGGAAAGTGCATATAATTGACCAATCACAGCCCGCGGCTTTGCATGTAGTACGCTGATCGTGCACTGTACGGAATGCCACAGGTGATATTTCCGCAACCGGTCCTTGGGATCCAGTTTATTGAGAATAAAACACGCATAAATGAAAGCAATCATAATTACTTTCATTAAAATATTGCTCGCTCAAATATTGATTGAAGAATCGTGGTATTTCCTTTCGCTTTCAAGGTTTCTTTTAAAGGCTTAACCTGAGTAGGATTTAAAATAAACTTAAGTTCATTAGAAAGTTTTAATTTTATCAGCAGTTGCATAATGCAGTGGCTCACACAGTAATTTTTCCAGGGGGTGGGGGTCCAGGGTCATTAAATAAATAAATCTTTACAATTAGCGAAAATTATTAAATGTCATTTAGAAATAACATTTATATTAAGAAATACTGAAATATATGTTTCTAACCGACTAGGCGGCGTGATTAATTTTTCCATGATCTTCTGCACCCAAGGTTGCCGGCTCTACCCCGGCCCAAGTCGGTGGATTTTCGTGATCGACAGCGGCCGTGTCGTATGATTATGCGGCATGTAAAAAATCCCTTGAAGTGTCCGCTTGGCTTGGGTGTTCTCGGTAAAATTAAATTCCTAAGATCAATTTCGTATCATCAGAGCTCAGGTGCCTCCATCTGGGGAGGCAAGTGATCGTCAAAATTACTTTCGGCAATTGGTATCGCCTATACGGTGTCGCACTAAAAAGTGATTCCATCTCCCGGGAATGAACTAGGTCTGTGAAGGTAAAAAATACCAATACGCAGCCCCATTAGAAAAAAAATACTATAACAGATATGTACAGTTATAAATTTGTCGAAAAATGAGGAGCTGCGTATTGGTCGCAGCTTAGAATTATCGCCTAACAAATGCATAAAACGGCAGTACATTGCCTCGACTTTCGTTTGTATTCAAATGATTCATTTGAAAACCCTGGAATGCTGATTGGAACTAGACATGAGGCATTCAATTTCGAAAATTGTTAGGAAATTCAAAATTCCCCGACACGTACCGAGAGTATATACAATTTCAGGTGTTACCTCTCATCATGGACAATGCAGTAGCCAACCAGAATCCACTTACGGTAAAGCCTACGTTGAGTAGTCGTTGAAAATAAAACATAATTGTAAAGACGACGCTTAAAGTTAAAAAAATAAAATCTTATGTAATACTCAACAATCTCTTAATATTTTAAAGCAAATAAAAAAAATCAAAATTTTAACAAAACTAGAAAGTTTTGATAAAACTTAATTTTTAAACTTGCCACAACATATACAACAAGTAATAATAAAAAAAATTTTAATCAATTCCTACTCAGATCAGCAAAAAAAAAAAAATTATTTTAGTTACTTCTTATTAAATAGTTACAATTAATATAAAAATGTATAATACATATGATAGAATCATAACATTAAGTGGCAATTAATTTTTATTAATTATCTTTAAGGTGTCGTATTTATATCCAAAACAATCATAAATATGAAGTTTCATTTCAACTGAGTGCTCTGAAACGCGTGACTGGAAAAATATCTTTTTAAAGTTTTGACCCAAGTCCCTAAAAATGAAGCCAACGTGGCTGTATCTGTAATTCTTTAAATAATTATTTCCAGTCAATTAATTTTAATTAATTGTAATTAAATTATCGTATTGTTACCCAAAACAATAGTGTATAGAAAATTTCAGGTCAATTGAGTGCTTTAAAATGCATTTTATTAACAATCGAAAATTTGAACAAGATAAATATTGAGAGAGTGAGCTAATAGTAGGAATTTTAAAAAAATAAATGAATAATCGAAATGGGGAAAACATGAATTATAATAAAGAGGTAACAACCAAAAGCGTTTGAATAAATACATGATGAACACAAATTGTTTCAAAAATAAAAGAAAACGATAAGCAATAATTTGTATTGTAATAGTTATAATAAGAGAATGACGGTTTTGTTTAAAAGAAATGTTTATGCAAAACATTTTTTTTTTCAATCTTATCACAAATATAAATTTTTGTACACAAGAGTGGGTAGAACAATAAAAAGTTTAATTTACTTCGTCTCAAACAAAATGATTTAAAATTTTCAAAAATCAATATTCTATTTATTGTTTAATTTAAAAATTTTATTTAAAAAGTCAAAAGATTCAGTGTTTACATTAAAACGACCTTGGAAAAAATCAGTCCAGTTTACAAATTTCACATACACATAAAGTATAAAATATAAACATGAACTCCCAACTTTTAAATTTCGCCGTGTAACACAAGTAAGGTGTTTAAATACGAAATGGTGTCGAATTTAGTCTGTAGAACATACGCGTACTGTCAAAACATTGGATTGCAAGAAACAAATTTAAACAGTCAAAGTGAAACAAATAATGATAAGTTACGAAAATATTCAATTTAATTATTTTTTAAAAAAAAGGAGCGTACCATCAACATCTGTCTTTATAATAATACTCGTGAGTCACACACATAAAACATTATTTTAATATGAACACAGCTTAAAGTTGTATTGTCACGTTTTCGAATGAATTTAAAACAAATAGAAAACAACTAAAATTTGCAAAATAAATACATAACCAAAAACACCCCCAATGAAATCCAAAATAAAACTTATTTTTATAATTCAGTTTTTTTATTTCCTTTCTCATTCAATAATAATAAAATTTAATAAAATTATTTTACAAACATATTTAGAGATTACAGTAGCAGCAGAATTAAATGGATAAACATTGCAGGGTTGGTTTTTTTTCAACAATTTCTAATTTGTTTGTTTATTCTTGTTTCCCTAGGCATTTAATATCATTAAGTTAAATTTACATCTGTTTATTATTTGCAGGTTCGAAACTCATTTTGGTGATAAAAAAAGAATTCTATTGTGCATGTATATAAATAGTTCTGCTTTTAAATAGTTTCGTTTTTGTTTGATTTTACACACACTGCTTTGCATAGATGCCAAATTAGGACTCAGATCGCCAATCACGATGCCCCGAGAAAAATTTTCGATGGTTCACATAAAAATTGGGACGTAGCACTAAAAATGCGTAATACTTAAATAAACTTAAACTTTTAATTTTTAAAAACTAATTACTTTAAATTATTAAATAACTTAATTATTAACTATAATTAAATAACTTTGTTACGTTTCATGGGTGTAATTCACATTAATATATGTGAATTTCTTAATTCATATATTTGTATAGTCTTCCAAATATAAAATATACATTTAATGATCCATGAAGTTCTGAAGGTTTGCGACCGCTGACTTAAGCCATCGTTAAACTGTGATATTTTGCGACACACAGCTGAAAAAAAAGCATTTTTTTGTGGATAGTATAACACCGTTCCTATGCACATGTGCACCCTTAAATATTACGGGGTCCTATCATCTAACATCATCCCGGCAACCTATGACCATGAGAAAAACTCCACAAGTCGAAACCCCGGAGTGTAATTCGAAGATAACAGGGCGACTGCCCTCCCCCAACAGTGAAGAAGACAGTCCGTTGAAAACACCAAAAGAGAATTGTTGTGTTGTCTCCTCCCTCAACAAATAACAATCTGAACAAATGAAACAATCAATCTTATGAATAACTTCAATGTAAATGGTTTTTTTTGTAACTAATAATGTGATATAAATAAATCAATTATTAAATTTCCTAACTCTTACGCTACTCTTAATGTTCTCAAAAGCGACATAAACACATAGAACATTTAATCTCAGCCATGTGCAAGAGAAAATACATACGGAAATTGCGTTCTATCGCAAATAAGTCATTATTAGTGCCAGAAATCGAATTTCATGCGATTTTTTATACTTTTACAGGGATGTCTTAAGGCAAGGGCCTGGGTCCAGGGCCTCGGTCACAGTGGGGCCTCGTCTCGTTCTCGACTCCGCCTTAATAAGATCACGATTCGAATAATTTCAAAGGTCAAATGTTATTTCCGGTTGTATTCTCCGAAAAACTGGGAATTTTGGACCTTATGTCAGCTGACTACATGTGATGACCGTCGTCCATGTGTATAGGCCTATCACTATCATTACTCATTCAATCAAAAGGCGGCAGTTGGTCCAGCCAGTTTGTGTGGTTGTAAATGATGCACATTTATTTGTTTCGAGTTATTGCTCATATGAGTTTTTGACAACGTATGCTTGCACTGTCTACATTTAACCTCTTCGAGACGGACGAGTCATATGCCATTCAGCTCGAACGTACCTCATGGCCGGGCGGTGCACATATGCATTTGAGATAAATTGTCTCTGTGGCCGGGCGATGCATGTGTGCACTTTCAGCTGGAACAATTTTTTAATGACCACTAGAAGGCGCCCTATGTCCATTATATTGGAACTGAACGTAGTTTGAATAACCTGACCTTCAATTTGCTTATAATCTGCCTGGATTTGGTATTTTGCTCATCAGCTGTGCAGGGGGGGGGGGGGTAATCGAAATGTAAACAAACAGCTCGTAAAATTTCCACTTGATATAAAACATCCGCGCTTCTAATAACTCCCCCCAATGCTTTATTTTCTTTTTCTTAACGGTGTGGAGTGTTTTAGGGTTTTAGCGTCAGGTCTGTTACAGTTTTTGTTGCTTTCGGACATATTTCGCGTACTTCTCTTATTTCAAAAACTTTGACTTCAATTGTTATTTGATTGTTTTGAACACATTTTCCTACCCTTAATATGAACAAAAAGGGTGAAAAGAGCCAAAATGTAAAGTCAAAAACCCTGTGTAAATAAAAAAAAAAACCGCTATAAACATTTTATGCTTGCAAATCATGCAATGTAGGACTTGGCGTTTCTCCATGCTTCGAGATTTTCCACACTCAGCAGTGGCGGATTAAGCGGGTGACGGACCTGGCGGTCGCCAGGGGCCCCCAGCACTGGTAGGGGCCCCACGCTTGATGAGTGCAGAAGGCCAGCGACAAACCTACCACGCCACCTTAGAACAAGAAATGAAAATAAAACAAAGATACAGTGAAACCCCCACTAGAAATTTATCGAGATCGAAGAGAAATCCTAATGAAGAAAAACTTTTGAAAATATTTTTAACAATACCGATATCGAATGCCTCAGGTGAATGATCTTTTTTAGTTTTAAAACGTGATAAAAATAATTTAAGTACTATGGGTCAAAAGACAAATTGAAACATGACCATATTATATACAAAATAAAATGTTTTGGACAAAATAGATATGGTAAAAATAATTGATGAATTTGCCAAAGAGAAATCAAACTGTATAACAAAACTGTAAGCTCTTAAGTAAGGTTTTTAATTTTTTTTATAAACAGTTAGGATTTTTTTTAGCCGATGAGATTTATTATAGCAGTACATTTTATTTTGAGAATTTAAAGTAAGCGACTCTTTTCACTATTTTAGTTTTTCGACTCTTAAGCCCATGGGCCTCAAACTTTTTACCGCCAAGGGCCCCCAACTACCTTAATCCGCCTCTGACACTCAGTCTTCATTTTAATTTTGCTGTTTCTTTTTGTAAATAACCTTTGCCATAATTTTTTCTATGAATTTGAAAGTTTATTAATATGTTTCGTCAATAAAAATTTTGGAAAAAATTGAATGGTGCTTACAAAATATATCTCCTAAGGTAAGTGATATTTTTTATATAATTTCATATAAATTAAAGGAAAAATGTTATTACACTCTAGTTTTAATGTAACAGACAACTTATGTAGTAATCTAAAGGGGTACCAAAAATTACGACGTTAGGACTCAAAATTTTATTATTTATGCTTTTTTTCCTTAAGTTAGGCTTAGCGACGCAAACGCCCCGTCCTATAGTGCAAGTCCTTCCTATAGTGCAAGTCCTTCCTATAGTGCAAGTCCTTCCTATAGTGCAAGTCCTTCCTTAGTGCAAGTCTTCCTATAGTGCAAGTCTTCCTATAGTGCAAGTCCTTCTATAGTGCAAGTCCTTCCTTAGTGCAAGTCCTTCTATAGTGCAAGTCTTCCTTTAGTGAAGTCCTTCCTTGTGCAAGTCCTTCCTTTAGTGCAAGTCCTTCCTTTAGTGCAGTCCTTCTTATGAAGTTTTTAGTCAAGTCCTTCTTAGTGCAAGTCTTCCTTTAGTGCAAGTCCTTCCTTAGGAGCTCTATAATTTTAGTGCAAGTGCTAGGGGACCTCATGGTGCCTCAAGAAGTCTTTGGACATTCCTGTATATAAACAGCAAAAACTCTTATACTAGTTCAGTGAAATCCTAAATTTTTAACTGAACAGAATAAATGCTTCTATAAGATTTTCCTATCAGTAAATAAACGTTATTCGACCATTACAAAGTCATTACCAGGTTCTTCAGGTAGTTTCTGGTGTGATTATCCTATATAAGGTTATATTTCTACTATTAGGTTGGTGCCTGAGATAAGTTGGAATTTTAAATGAATATACATAACTGCATTTTTTTCAAAGCTGTTAATTTAACCAAAATAGGCTCTACTTTGCTTCAATATAACTTTCCTAAAGACATTTTAATACATAGATGTCTGTTTTAAAGAAATTTTGATCTTAAGAATCAAACTGAAGTGGAAATTTTCACGCTTTGTTTTCATACCTTTAAGCAGATAAAAATTGTTCGAAATATTTAAAACAGTGAAAGTCGGTTGGTGAAAGATCAGGTGAATAAGATGGGTGCTGCGGAATTTCACATTTTACTTCATTTAATTTCGTGATTTTTTTTGTGCGATTTATGCGTTGTCGTGGAGAAATTTCGGGCCATGACGATTCACAAGTGGTAGGTATATCGTTTTCAAGTTTTCATGCAGTTCTTAAATGTATTGGCAGCATAAAAGATGTGTTTGAGGGGGAGTGGGTTCGTTTCCTCCAATACTTTCGGAGCATGTTTAGGTTGACTGCAGCTTTTGCAACTTTATTACCAAGTTTATGCTCGTGTAAAATATGACACGAATATCAGTCTCAATTCTATCCTTACGAAATTCAAAACAAATACCAAAAATGGAACACTTTTGAGAAAATCTTTGTTGAAATGCGACTCTGGCAACGGACAGTACGACTCTTAACGAGGTAGTGCCAAAAACAAAAGCATAACGAAAACAGAGAGAGACAAAAGTCCACATGTTAAGAAAATTTGATATTTCATATGCACCAATCCAAAATATTTTTTTTTAAAAAAATGTTTTAATTCTAGGGCTAAAAATATATTTTAAAAAAAGAACTAATGACAACATAAGGTTTTCTCCCCAACGCCCTCTAGCTAAAACTCGAAACTAACCCTCAAAGGACTCAACTTTCCCAACTCTTCGCAAGATGACATTTATTAGTGACTGTTACGCAGAGATGAAAATAAACTGCTAGGAGACATTGAATGATGCTTTCAACTTCCTACAGAAGAGAGATGAAAGAAAAAAAATAAGAGTTCTCCTCCCTACACTTGAAAAGAAACAAACGAAAATCAACGCTCGCCCTCTACCAAGGCAACACCCACATTTTTTTTTTTTTTAATACCTTCCTCCTTTAGAAAAGAAAAGCCGTCACTGACTTCTTGGAAGAAAAAAGAATACTACGACAGCTGGTGCAGTGACGTCACCACTTGAAGTCAAAAATCTTGACTCGTTCTCTTTAGAAGGTATACAAAGACGAAAAAGATATTAACTCAGGTGCTTCGACTTGAATGACGTATTCTTTCTTTGCATTCGCTGAATTAATTCGAATGGTATATTTACGATTTTTCAACTATAGACGTTGCGTGAGCTACATTTTTAATACTTTGTTCTTTTATACAGAATTGTTTTTAACATATGTTTATACATAATATAAAAAACATACAAATGGTTTGCAATGTAGAATATGTCAATTATGATTTCGCTGGGTATTTCATGATATCGTAAGATTATATATTCTTTTTACGTGATTTATACGTAAATCCTAATATAGTTAAGCTTTTGATCGTATCGAAAAATAATCTTATTGTCCTCGTCCGCTGATCTAAAATGGACAGGTCTTGGAGTTCTAAAACCGAAGTATATTAATCATTTATGGCCCCTCGAAGTCGATTTCCTCAAGTCCCATTTCTAGTAGATCTCTGATCAACAAAGGACCATGCCAATAGAATTCCAAATCGGTAGGGGTTTTATTGCTCAAAAATTGTATTTCTTTTTAATTATTATTTATGCTCTCATAAACCGCTAATTCCCTTTGGATTCGATTTCTGAAAAACCCGTTCTTAACGGATCTTTACACAACAGATGAAACATGTTTGTCAAATTTCAAGTTTATAAGTCTATTGGTTAAATAACTGGGGCCGTGGGTAGTGTAGTGGTTAGAGCATCAGACTCCAGACCGGAAGGCCTGGGTTCGAGATGCCTGATGCCACCAAATACCTTCCGAGTACACACGGAGTACGTGCTCGTTGAATCAGTGGGTTCGAAAGTCTTGTGGGTGGTTGTAGCAGAAACCACTGGTGAAGGGGCTGTAGAATATTTCCCTCCCTCCAGTTCCATGCCTAAATCGCGGAGGTGGAGATAGGTGGTGTCCCAGAAAGGAAATCTTTTCGTGTTAATTGATAAACAATGCGTGAAAATCCATAGTAGTTTATCGGGACCATTGTATTATTTTGTGTTAACCGATATCTCGTCTTAAGCATTTTCGCGTTAAACGCATTTGACTGTACGTGGATTTTGCAAAATGAATGTTAAATCCTGGATCGTATAGTTAACTTTTTTTATGTATATAACTTACCTTTTCTCTGAAAGAAACTATATATAATCCTTTCACCAAATGTGGTTCCTTCAGCTTCGAATTTATCCAAATTTCATTCAATATTCAAGCATCATTGGCAAAGAAAACCAACGTTAAAATTTTTTTCCGAAACATGGTATCCAGTTGAAACCGTTACTGAAATTGTTATTTAAAACGGTTCATCGAACTCAAAAAGAAAATGAAACATCTCACAAAACATCAAAGTAGCATTTTGGAAGGAAGGAGGAATATACATCTGGAAGCCAAGTGACAAATTCTGTAGTAAAAAAGGGAAAAGGACAAGAAAGAAAAAGCTACTAAAAACGCCATTAAAGTCGCAAGTCAGAACAATGCCTCTTCATTCGTTGACGAAAGAATGCTTCCAATAATACCCCAATTTCTGAGGAGAAAAAAAATAAAATTTATCACTCTTTTTATGTGCGATGCATTGTAGCAAGACGACATTAAACTCGTGTTCTGGTTCGTAAAACATGTCATACCAAATCGTTTGTTCCGAAGGGTTTTTTTTTTTATTATTAAAAAAAAAATAATAAGTGACATATCGTTCTTGGAACAAAATATTTCACCAAACGATTTTTGCATTTGTAAGGAAATTATTTATGTTGTTGTTGTTGCTAATCCTCCAGGGTCTGTCGAAGTCAGACAATATCAATTGAATCGTTGACTTTCAAAAAGTCCAGCACAAGAAAGGGATCCGAGTAGATATCTTTGCTTGTGAGCAAAGGATCTGTGTAGATATCTTTGCTTGTGAGCAAAGGATCTGTGTAGATATCTTTGCTTGTGAGCAAAGGATCTGTGTAGATATCTTTGCTTGTGAGCAAAGGATCTGTGTAGATATCTTTGCTTGTGAGCAAAGGATCTGTGTAGATATCTTTGCTTTGTGAGCAAATGGATTCTTGTGTAGATTTTTTTGCTTGTGAGCAAAGGATCTGTGTAGATATCTTTGCTTGTGAGCAAAGGATCTGTGTAGGCAAGGACGGATGTAGAGGGAGTTGGAAGATTACTGCCCCTCTTTGCTATTTTGTCCGCCATTTCATTGCCATAAAGTTCGACATGAGATGGGATCCACTGAAAATCAATATCATGGTGTAGAGATATACGGTTCAGTTTGTGTAAGATGGAGACACTGGTTTTGTCGCCAACAATAAACCCTTTGTAAAGGTGTTGAAGTGAACTACGGCTACCGGAGAGAATCCACCGTAATTCTTCTCAGATAGAATGGCCTCAAGTCCCGCGTCAATGGCTATTAGTTCACTTCTGAAAACCGAGCAAAAATCTGGATTGCGATATTTCAGGGACAATTTTTCCTGAGGCGTTTCGAGATAAATTTCGAGGCCTGGTTAGATATTCTACTACCATCAGTATAAATTTTGATCGCATCATTGGGGATACTGTTAATGATCTCCAGTGCTAAATGTCTGAGATGACTAGAGATAAAATTTTTCTTAATGACGGGTAAACTTAAGTTGAAATGGAAATACACCCTAGAGAGTCCCTCCGAAGGATTCAAGCTACATTGCAGAGAAAAGGACTCTACTTCATCTGAAAGAAAGTTCTCGGACTCAACTTGGCTGAAGGGGCTGTTTTTCTTTAGTCTTTGCCCGTTTACCCAGTTATTCAGGTACTTAGACGTCTGGTTTTGTTGGCCGAAGCTAGAAAGTTTGTTAAAAGTATTTGACCAGTCCAGTCTGTCTACGAAATAGAAGAGGTTGTACATCTGCTTCAAATAGAACAATGTTTGAAGGGCAACTGCGCTTCAGACCAGTGATGATACGGGCAGCACTCAGTTGGACTTGCTCTAATTTCTTCAGAACAGAGTTAGAGGCACAACAATAGATTGGAAATCCATATTCAAGAATCGGGCGAATGAGCTTCAAATAAGTAAGTCTTAGAAAAAAATTTATAAATAATTTACACCCCCAATGAGTTGATTGATCCAGTGGACTGAGTGTTCATTGACGTTGGACTATAAAGTAACACGAGGGGTGTTGGAGATGAACCTCGTCGTTTTAAACAGCACCCACGGACGACATTTGAGCTGGCACCAACTCTCCAAACTACGAGACCACCCCTACGAGAGGGCTTTGAGCATCGACAGTTTGAATTCCCTTTTTCATTCTATGTCTTTCATTGAAGCAACACGAGGGCTACTGTCCACAAACCTCGTAAGGTTGAACCACGGTCAAATGACGACACCTGATTTGGCACTCCCTCTCCAAATGTCCTCACCAAACCACTAGGTGACCACATATAGACTACATTAAATCTGTCGAGGCTCACTCGACAGATACAATGTGCAGCAACCCTTTACACGGCGGGTCTTCAGTGGAACTGAGGGCTCGAACCCATGACACACCGACTACTATTTCAAGACCATGACCACTAGGCTACCGCAGTCGTTCTGAAGTAACTGGAAATGTTCGAGTTTAAGCACGTGAAAAAAATCAGAAGACTCAAATTCTACAAGGCATTAAATGAATCCATCGGAACGCAATCGGATTTTGCCACAAACTCTCATTAATATTTAGTTAATTTTCAGTTTGTAACGGGTCTATCCGCGAATCTTTCACTAATTCTCTTGGGTAAAATTATTCTTTGCAACTGTGAGTTCAGTTGAAAACCTTGCTCGGTGGAGAAGATGAGATTTAGGCAAATGAGTGCTATTTAAACGTTGGCATTAGAGTATACGAGGATGGTCGATGGTTGACGGTTAAAAGTTGAGATTAAGTTGTGAACAAGATTAACCGGAGGGGGTATAGTTAAGCAAGACATTTAAAGAGAATTCAAGCGTAGGAGTCAAGAGCGCTCCAGTATCCAGTTAAGTATTTTTATTTATAGGTTAGCTGAACTAAGCCTATGCGATTGCTTTTCCGGGTATATTATTGAATGCATTCCCTGCCTTTAATTGTGTTGGTTGATTAAGATAGTAATAAAATTGTGTTTAAAGGTATTATGGTTGATCTATGCTGGAGCCTCCAAACACTAACAACCACAGGGTTGTTACAAATTCATAACCAAAAAATGTATACTATAAGCGACATAAGCATCAATTTAATCTTTTTTACACGGTTTTGAAATAACACAGAAAGTGGAAATGAAAGAAAAAAATAGGTTTTAATTATTTATTTAACACGACTAATTTACTCTCAACTAACGTACTGTAAAATTCTAAAAAGATTCAGAAATTTATTTAGTTGCATATCAAAAATTGCATAAAGAACTTGCACATAGTTAAATGAGTAAAATAACTCAGAAAATTAAAAGATTTCGTAACTTTATTTTAAAGGTACATACATATTCATTAATAATATATATTAACGAAGATAGGTAAACAAAATCAACTTAAAGATGATAATTTTTTTTTATAAACATTCTGTGAAGAATCTTAATATTTATTAAATTTCAAATTTCGTTTAAATTTTACAAGCAAGACGAGTAGAAGTCTGTCAGTTATGAATTCAAAGAACACGTGATTTTATTTATCATGTGATCGTCTTAGCCAATTGCTTTACGCATGAAAAGCACGTTAGACATGTTTCAAGCATAAAATTATGAGCCATAAACATTAAAAGCGCTCAGATAAAACGAAATACATGACAGTTCGCAAGGAAATTATTGAAAATAAAAATAAAACTGAAGTTGTTTACTTTAAATTATTCGAAACAATGGTGGAATCATTAAACACGTCCTGGAGTCACACGAACAGCTGCTGTTGCAAAACATCTCAGATTCATTTAATAAGTGTATGTGTGTGGAAGAATAACGAACTTAGAACAAACTTTATATGCGATGTGAACAGAATAAATTGGTTCAATTGTATCTATTTCTTCGCTATCCTGAAATTCAAGATACCATGAAAGGAATGGGTTTATAAACGTAATTGTGTGTGTTTTTCACAAATAATGGTGAAATTTGTATCCAATTAGAATCCGACTGCAAGATGAGGACAAAAAACTTTAAAAAATTTTAGTTAGATGTTTAGATTACACAAAAAAGGGGTCATTTCATTATGCGAAATTTCATGTAAAGGAATTTTTAACTACAGATCCGTGAGAAGATGTCAGAAGGTGCTCCCACGAGTTACTTGTGTGAAAGCAAATCAACTTCTATCATTGTTTTCTATTATCTCGAAATCCAAATGAAAATAACCACAAGCGAGTTTTCCACAGAACTCCAAAACACTGTTTCGAAATTCGAACACCTAGTAGGGACCAGCAAACGGGTGTGAAACAGGCGCACACAAGGGGGGTGTCCTGGTGGTCCGGACCCCCAAAGGCCCAAAGCCCTTAAGTTTTTTTTCGATGGATGATAATCCTATATATATATAACGAAAAATTTAATCAAATACTTGTAATTAACAATTTATTTTATTAATGCTAATTATTAATTTAATAATTTCTTATTGCTTTTTGTTGACAAAATCAGAAGAATCAATTGGTGTTGTCTTGAGATATGATACGAGTTAGAGAACTTTCGATCGTAGGACTCCCCCCTTGAAAAAATTTTGTGTGCGCTACTGATGTGAAACACGGTGGGAACTAATTAACGATAGGCAGTGGGTGTTTGAGGAACATAGTAAGAAGCAATTAAAAAAACGAATTAATAGCACAAAATAGAAGATCACAGTGGCGCATACAAGGAAGGGGGGGGGGGGGAGTCCTCCAAAAGCCCTTGATATTTTTTCGATTGATTATAATCAAATGTACACAGTACGTAACATTTAATTAAATATTTGTTATTAATAATTAATTTTATTAATTAATGCTAATTACATATTCAATAATTAATTTTTACTGTTTTTTGTTCCCAAAAATCGATAAAATCAAAAAAAAAAAATTTTGGGCGGCATATTGGAGCATGATACGAGAATGGTGAACTTTCTACCCTGGACCCCCCCCCCCTTGAAAAATTCCTGTGTGCGCCACTGGTGAATCATTAACTCTTGTTTTTCCAGTGCTATAACAGGATAGTTCACAAAATTCATTGAGTTGCTAGATTGGAAAAAACCAACTCATAATATTCCCCCCCCCCTCCTTCCAGTTGGCGGGGTAGTTTGAAAAGTGGGTTTTATAACCAGTCTTGCTCCCAGTCTTCGTCACATGACCTTGGTTCAAAATTAAAAGGTTCGTCGCCAATAGATGCATACCTCATATACATACACTATAGTGTCCACACTGCGAGCGATGAAATAAGATCAAAATTACTCCCCCCCCCTCCCACTACACACACAGATGTTGAACCTTTACTTGAGTGCATGATCTCTGTTGAGATCTTAACCTCATTTCTTTTCTTTTGGGTGGTTAGCATTAGTTTTATAGTTTGCCCTTTTTGTGTTGGTGTGTAATTAAAATTTAATGATTGCCATGTGAAAAAATAGGCGAAAATGTCGGTTTCGACCGATAAATTTTGTGAGTGAAACGCCTGACCAATCGGGAGGCGAGTACTCGGTGTGTAGCTAAAGTGGCGGGAAAGTTATCGGGGAGTAGATGACGTGTCGGGAAGGTTGCAAATGGCCCGGGAGAGGAGAAACGAAACCATCAGGGGTAGGAAAGCGAGGTTTCATATTGGACGGGCTAGTCGGCTCCAAAATGTATGCCAACTGCACGCGGTGTTCCCAGGTGGTCACCCTCCCAAGTACTGGCCGCGCCCGATGGTGCTTATTTTCGGTGATCGGACAACACATAGTGATAGCTCGGAATTCAAAAATCCCAAAACTCGAACTCTTTGAAATTAGAGAATTTTGCCTTGGAACCAAAATGGTGCTTTGTAGTACAACCAGTATAATCCAGCACGTAGTTCTCTCACCTAGAAGACTTAGAGCCACGATAGATTTAACACATATCCGCTTCTCTACACTGCAGGTCTTCAGTGGCAGTAAGCGACTCTACAATGCCGTCCTGGCTGCTGCGGCCACTCAGCTTATGTCAGAAACTCCCCCCGTTCTCAGCTTATCTCTACTCATCAAAAGAAACTTCTGACGGATCTATCCGCGACTATATTAACACCTTGGGGACTCTTCTGGGGAAAAATATTTCAATTCAACCAACTTTCGCCGACCAAGAAAGTGTGGTTAGGCAAATGAAGTATATTATATAAATTCTGTTTTCGCGAGTTTGTGAGATGGTACGTTGGAGTTGGCAAGCAGAAGTTATCAAAGAGTCTGCGAGTTAGTTTGTTAGTTGAAGATTGAAAGAGAGGGGAATTATTCAGAGGTCATGGAGTTGTCCAGGAAAACGGATTACACCAGTGGATCCAACGACATTGATCAACCCCGATAAAGATCACCTGTAAGATTCCAGTGTAGGATCCGATGCATAAAAAGTACAGGTATCGAGAGCTTGATTAATTAGAAATTAGCTTATTAGTGTGCGACGTAGTTATATTTCAGCGTATTTAAGCTATCTTAGATTCAGTTGAGGGTCCGTAGTAATATCCCCGAGTAAGAATCCCTTAAATCATCATTCCAGATTGGCCGTTAAATAATCCCTTGGGGAATTTGAAGAAGGAATTTGTGAGCTGTGCAAACGAGTTGCGCGGAAAATCAGAACTCTGTTAGATTAGTTAAGTGTCGTTCCGTTTTGTGATGTCGGGTGTATATGTTTAAATAATTGTTAAATTAAAGATCAATTTGGCCATAACTAATGTGCGATCATTGAAGAGGATGGAAAAACTTTACTCCCCGTGTTATAGAATCTCACCTCCGCGCTGTACCATTTAATCGCCTATCTTAATTAGATTGTTATTGTGTCTGATTCATATTTTGGCAACAATAAATTACTTGGATTGAAATCATGTCTGTGGATCATTCAGTTTCTTCCACACACCTAGCTGGGATTACAGATAGACAAGGGGTTCAGAGTCAAGTGAGTGAATATTAACGTCCCACTGTTCAGCTACACGAGGGCTTTTGGGGACGGTCCGCGTAATTTTGAACCATGGTCAAGTGATGCGGACGACACCTGAGCTGTCCCCCCTCTCCTAACAACCACACCACACCAACGGGAGGACGTTTGAGCTCTCGACAGATTTAACGTGCATCGCTCCCCTACACGGCGGGTCTTCAGTGGTACTAAGATCGAACTCATGACACGCTAGCCACGATCCGATGCCTAGACACTTGGCTTCCGTGGCCACGTTTCAGAGTCAAGCAGGAACTGACAGGTATTACAAACTTGCATACCAAGTTTCAAATCTGTACGTTAAAAATTTCTAATTTTTGAACTATTAATCTATAATGCCCCTTTAACTCCTCATAATCCGATTTAGGAGTCGTTTCCCACAAAACTTGCTCTTATTAGATAGATGTATCAACAATCCAAATTTCAAATTTATAGGTCTAATTTCAAAAACAGGATTCTTCGTCAATTAATGCCCTTGCAACTCCCTCCTCTGTCCTAGGGAATCGATTTTCGCAAAAAAAAAAGCCTGTCCTTAGCGGATCTCTACTCATTAAGAGGAATGTCCCTGCCAAATTTCAAGACCGTTTAGGTCTACTAGTTCCAGAGATTTCGTGATTAGTGAATTAATCACTTTTATCCTATATATGTAACTTGAAAGTTTAAAAAAAAACGTTACTTTTTTTTTTAAACGACCTCAGAGGCCGCCATTTTTGTCTCGTGTTTTAAAGTTAACATCCTATCAATTTAATGAAGAAACCCATTCCTTTCCCAATTGCTGCAGCAATTAAAGGTTCTATTCCATGGTTACAGAACTAAGCGAAGCTCATAGAAAACAACATCCAAATACAGAGGAAACTAGTACCACCTGTTTTGCAAAGAAGACTGGTCTTTCTTTGTGACCAGCGTGAAGGAAGACGCCAGTTGAAATTTAGGATCCATTGGCGAATAATTTATTTCGTACTCAGCGTAATGGCGGCGAGCGGTATGCGATGTGTTATTTATTCCCATTATTCCCGCCATTAAGTAGAGCTTTGGATGCGTGTGGAGAACATTAGAACGTTCGAAGGCACACCGTTGCCGGAATCGAACGGCCACTCCGCCTATCTATTCCCCTTTTCGAATAGTTTAGGAAGCGTTTTGATATTACCGGCCACCCCGGAATAAAACAGATTTTATTATCTTTCGGCCCGCGTTATTTTTACATTTCATTTTGAGACGCAAAATGCCGAAGGATGGAAACCGTTTAAAATGGCGGGCGAGTGATTTTTTGCTCGAGGGTAAATTCGAAAGTTTTCTGGAAAATGTCGTCGCTGATTTCGCGTCTGGCAACCTTTAATGTGACGTCATTAGTGTAAATGCGCATTGGAATCTTCTGCATCGTGTGCACTAATTATTCATAGCGGCATTAGTTGTGGAAATGATACTTGTTCCTTTTGTGGGGGGAAAGGAGTTCTTTAATGTTGGAACAGCAAAAGTATTTTTCACAATCGCATGGAATCATTCGAAGAATTTAGATAAAAGAAAAGACATTTTTAATTGAGGCACATTTTGATCCACAGTTTCTGGAGAAGTTGAAAGATGAAGTCATAAAGCTTTAATGAGAAATTTTAAACTGTTCGAAAATAAGAAAATGGTACTGATTCTATTAAATATGCTTGT
>BMAO01033857.1:0-26312 GCA_019973975.1 Trichonephila clavata | reverse complement strand
AGCGGAGAAAAAAATTCTGAATGTTTAATTTCATTAAAAGTTGAAAAAATTCTCCTCGCAACTTTAGAGGTGAACTATAAACCAGTTCTGCAGATGAACAACTAAATCCTACTTTATAGCAGAATGAAGACCAGGCAAACAAATAGTAAGTTTTCAACCCAAGTCAAAATGAGAGATAACATCTGATTGAAATTTATGACTTGCATAAAAGTTCTGTCTTTACAGAGTATCCCATGAAATGGTTCTAGATTGACAGCAAGAGCACATTATGAATAACTTTTCCACAGAACTGTCCACAAAAGTTCAAAAAACATATCCTTGTAAACGAAAATATTATTTGCTTTGGGTTGGGAAGATATACTAGTGTCAGATTACTGATCTTGCTGTAGGTTCTCAGTATTGCAGTTTTTTTCATCAATAGTTCATAGGGTTTCAAATGATTTCTGTCATTGTTTCTTGCAATTTTCAAACAACATACACTTGCCTCCGAAAGTCTGCATACAATCAATCATCTTACATGCTTATGCTATAATTATTATAAAAATTTTGCTTCAGAAAATCAACATACCACTCGGGGATTCTTCAAAACCTCTTTATTCAAACAACAAAATCCACCTTAACATGAAAAAACAAGAAAGACCCATCATATAATCACCAACCAGCCCCACCAAAAGTCTGCATACACTAGCAAAGTAGAGCTTTCAAAGACCTTTAATTATGAGATAATTACACCAAATCATGTTTTAAAGTAATTATAAGCTTCTGTAATGATTTATTTGGAATTTGAAAGCTTATGGTATTCTATGGTAAGTAACAGAAAAGAGATTGATGTATTACTGAAAGAAAGATCATGTTAGATCTTTAAAAAGGGTCAAATCTCTTACATCAATTGGCTGAAACTATTAATAGGAGACACTCATTCATTGATTCAGAAAGTGTTTATAAACTACAAATCAACTAAAATTTTAACATCCAAGCCAAGATCTGGCCACCTGTCTGCAGTGTCACCTTGAGAATCTTGCTCTGTAAAAATAAATCCAAGACTTATAAGCGTCATAAATAGCTTAAAGTGTTGCTATTCCAAAAATATGCGACTTTAACTACAATTTGAAGACATTTGAAAAAGGATGACTCAAAAGGCAAAGTTGCACTCCAGAAGTTATTCATGTCTCGAGTGAACAGAAAAAACAGCAGCAAAACACCTAAATAGAACACATAATTTATGGAAAATGTAATATATTTAATCGAAAGTAATTTTTGTATTTCTCACATCAAACAGGCAAAAATTCCTGCACAGATCTTAAGCGAATCCTTTTTGAACTATCAAACATGGAGGAGGCATAATGGTTTGGGGGTGCATAGGAAGCCTTTGGGTTGGTAATCTGGAATTTACTGAATTAACAATGAATAAAATTGATTACTTGAACATATTGAAGTAAAATACTAAAGCAAGTGTCGAAAAATCTGTGGTGAGTGATGATTTTTACTTTCAGCAGGACAACGATACCAAGTATTTGGATTACATTGTGAAATCATGTCTGTTCTACCATGTCCCACACCAATTCCGTAAGCCATTCCAATCCCTAGACCCAAGCACAATACAGCATCTGTGGGATTTACTCAATTGGATAATCAGAGATCACGTATAACATCGAAAGAAATGCTCAAATCTGTCACAGTAAAAGAATGAAACAAAATAGCCACAGAATAGAACTAAGCTAATTGAATCCCTACCAAATTTGTTGAGATTTTATAAAACGAGTGAGTGAGTGAGTGAGTGAATATTAACGTCCCACTGTTCAGCTACATGAGGGCTTTTTGGGGACGGTCTGCGTAATTTTGAACCATGGTCAAGTGACACGGACGACACCTTAGCTGGCACCCCCCTCTCCTAACTACCACACCAACGGGAGGACGTTTGAGCTCTCGACAGATTTTACGTGCATCACGCCCCTACACGGCGGGTCTTCAGTGGTACTGGGATCGAACTCATGACATGCTAGCCACGATCCGATGCCTAGACCACTTGGCTACCGCGGCCTTTTATAAAAAGAGCAGAATAGCTTAAAAGTATTAACTTTCAGTTACAATCCATTATGATAAAGGTTTTTTACCGCGTACACAGACTTTTGACGCACACGATTTGTGTCGTTCTTCAGTTATAAATATTTGTATCATTTTATGTAGTAAAATCATGTGGCTATTGCTTATACTATTTGAATTGTTGACGTTAAAGGAATTAATAAATATTGTATTGATTCAGAAAGACTCCATTTAATTAGCGATATTTGCATGAATACGAAAGATGGTCGTCGGTACGCAGACTTTCGGAGGCAAGTCTATTTCTCCTTTAAGTAGAAAGACCTTTACGTTTTCGATATTTTGCAAATATAAGATTATGGCTTAGAACTATTTTCAACAAATAAAATCTAAAATGATCTTTAGTTCTTTAAAAAAAAAACAATAAGTTTTAGTAAAATCAATTATAGTTTCCAAACAAAACTCCTCATAAACAAGCCAACGAATTGTGAACAAATGATCAGTTTCAAATATTGTTAAACTTTTTGTTGCCATCCCACATTTGATAAACTAACAATTGAAAATAAAAATTAGTGAGTCCAGAAGAAAAAAATAAATTCCAACTGGCCTAGCACCGCTTGTCTGTGACCAACAAGTACATGACAGCTTTGTTAGCATGACAGCAGTATCTAAACAAAGGGGCATGACCACAGATGATGAAATCGAAACTACCGTAAACTCAATTAAAAATGTTTATTTTCAGCAATTGATACAGAAGCTTATGTTGCACAAAAAACAGTCAAAAATATGTTTCAATAATCTTTTGTCAATTTTTCAAATTTGAGTTATCTTTTCTGAATAGCCTTCATCATATCCAGAAAAATATTTAGATAAGCGGTTTCTTTTTTCATTATTATTATTATTACCACTTTAAAAAATCGAAATCAAAATTATTTTTCTATTTAGTATTTTCATTAAATAACTACAAAATTATTTCGATTTTAAAAACAGAAATTAAAAATTATACCGTTTTTAAGAATTTAAATTATACGACCACAAAAGAATTCAAACCTTTGAAAATTTGAACAAAAAAGCTCTATCTTAGTATTATACTGTGCAGGTATAAAAAAATTTTTTAAAAATTAAATCAAAATGAAAATACACTAATTAAAAGTAAATAATAATTTAAAAAATTACAATTTGCTAAGTTAATTAATTAATAATTAAAATTAATTAATTTTATCTTACAACTTTTTCGATGTCAACTTCATATAAAATCGTAAGAGCACATTTGAGCACAAAAATAAAATTTACATTTTATACACGATAAATTTAATTCAAATTTATAATAGGTAATTTCTTCAATAAAAAATATTCTAAATCAAATTATACATTTAAAATAAATAAAAACACAATCGTTTAATATCGAAAATATATAATCATCAAAAGTAAACAATGGAAAGAAGAAAAATATATTCACAATATATACTGTCTAATGTAATTACAAATTAAAAAATTGTTAATTGTTTATAAAGTAAGTTTTTTTTAAGTAATTCAGAAAGTATTTCACGCTGGAAATTCAATC
Source organism: Trichonephila clavata (assembly GCA_019973975.1). Classification (NCBI taxonomy): domain Eukaryota; kingdom Metazoa; phylum Arthropoda; class Arachnida; order Araneae; family Nephilidae; genus Trichonephila; species Trichonephila clavata. Next base: position 22,708 of record BMAO01033857.1, on the reverse strand, counting down.
AAACAAAAATAAATACGAAAAATTTCTTCATTTTTCAATAAACAATACCTGAAAACACTACCTGCATTTAAAACAATTTTTTTAAAAATAAAAACAATAAATATTTTCAAGGTATTTATCAATGCATCGTGGCTTTGAAAATAATTTGGTATATAATATTAAATAATTCAGGAAAATTCTTTTTTTTTACATATATATCGACATTTAAAGAGCAAATTAGAATGGTAAAGTAATACTGTAGAATATTTAAAGCTCTAACTTACTTCTTTTGTGAATTAATTCTTCGGAAATTGTAATCAAACAATACAGGAATTAGATCATCAAATTTTCGCACATTTAACAAAAGTGGATTAACTAATTCACGTTTCATTATATTCATAGAAAGTTTAATAGTAAATCCATCGTGGGCCCAGCGGATGGATCTAATTCCTGGATTACTCGCAAGAATGTAGAGCTTGTGAGGAAATGGTAAATCCTTCAAAGCGTTAACCAAGGTTTCAGAAATCATCGTTGAACAGAAGATGTCACCCCACAAACTCAATCTTACATTAAAAGACAAATTTTGGCTTGTTACACTTATTTACATAACCTCGTATTAGACAGTTGGTCCCCACAATAAGGTAACGAACACGAACAACATCAGAATAGCGAATCTAACCGTAAATTGTTCGCGTACTTACACCTGCTGTTCCGATTGTTTTAATTTTTTTTTTTCATTTTTTTTTTTTTTTTTAAGAATGTTCTGGGTAAAATATGAAAAATTACAACAGAAAATTAAATTACAATTTAACAAGAACCATGAATGAGGCGACAGCAGATACAGAAACATGCATTTTAACTGAATGCATAGAACCGTAAATTGTGAAATTTAAAAATATATAACACAAGCATTGTAAAAGAGTAACTTTTAATTTTTTAATGTGTATTTTCTAAGAAAAGTTATTTTTTATGTTATTTTATTAAATTCAAAAATATTCAATTGGTCTTTAAATTTTTTAAATGTGTCTGTATGAAAATTATTCCTAAAATCAATGTAATAATATAAATTTAAATTAACGAAAAAAAGTTAAATAAATGAATGGGAGTGATAAAGTATGTTATATGCTAAAAAATTAAAAGTAATATTAAAATAAAAAAACTTTTATAAAGTACCTATAAATATTCCTCCACAGAAAAATATTAAGTTGTGCCGTTACTTATTTTTAAACATTTGTAAGCTTTGTGTAAATTACAAAGAAAATTTTTTCAGAATTTTTAAACATTTCGTAAGTAAAAATTAATTAATCTTTATATTTTAAGAGTGCTATTTTAAAACTCTACGATTTAATATTACAGGAAATGATTTATAAGCATTCATAATCTAAATTGTGTTTTAAATGCTGTATATCTGAACAATGTTCTTGTTGAGTGATCAGTGAGAGTTAGATTAAAGTCGCCCTCCTCAGACTCCGTAAGTTTGAACCACCGTTAAGTGAGGAGGATGACACCTCACACAGCTGGTACACCCTCTCCTAACTTCCACACACACCAACGGAAGAACTTTGAGCCTCGACAGATTTAGCGTGCAGCTTCCGATTCTACACGGCGGGTTTTCAGCGAGACAAGGCTGTGTAACTCATAAACTATATCTGAATCATGTTCTGTTGAGTGATTGAGAGTTAATTAAGATATCCAACTGCCCTACAATTGTGAATTTTGCCAAAAATTGACAAATTTCTTTTTGATTTTATTTTATAGGCCATCTTATTAGCTTTATAAAAATACAAGGTTATTAGTTTCCGTTCTCTAGAACAAAAACTACAGTGTTTTAGTAAAAGCAGATGCTATTACTTTAAGCAAGATGTATACTTTAAAACGCGTTTTACTCGAAATTTGTTTTTTTTTTTTAATACTCAAACGGGGGCCAGCGATTGCTAAAAAAAAGTTTTCAAAATAAGCAACTGAAATTTTTTTGTGTAAGTTCTGTATAATAGTAAAAGTATTTTAACTTTCAGATTTATCAATCTGTTTTATCACTAAATTTACAATCCCTTATGCTATTATAATCACTGTTTTTTTAAGCAATTTCATATAATAACAGATATAAAGTGCTGTAGTTTATGTTAAAATGAAAATATCTCTTATCCTAAAGCTCATTTCAAAAATGAATAACATAGCAACACATCAGAATTGAAAATTTGTTCATAAAACTTTACAAAATGGGCCGCGTTTATGTTATTTTTGTCAATTTTTACCTACTTTTTCCCATTTTAGTAATACTAATATCTTTTTCTCTTCTTAATTTTAGCTTATTTTTCTTCAAATGTACTAAACAAATCTAAAAACAACAAAAAATCCCCGTATATACATTTTCTTAAAAAAACGTTGTCGCACAGTCGGATAACCTTTCGCTCAGTCGCGAAAAAGCTGCTCGAGGGTTGTTGGTGACGGACTCCGTGAGTTTGGACCATGGTCAAGGGAGGAGGACGAAACCTGAGCTGGCATCCCTTCTCCTAACTTCCACACTACACTACGGGAGGGTTTTGAGCCTCGACAGATTTCACGTACAGCTGCTTTTTTCTACACTGTGTGTCTTCAGCGGCACGAAGCACGAACGCAAGACATGCCAGTCAAATATATTGTTGAATGAAACGGAGATTATATATATATATAATAGTTTTTTTTAAATCCTAACAAAGGACTTTTATTGCTTTATCTCCATTTCATTACTTCTTAGATCGGTATGATATATTTTCCTCAGTATGTAAAATTTATTCTTTCGATAAATTGCTTATTTGCGGTATGCTTACAATTTTTAAGATCGCGAATAAAAAAGAAACACTAGTTTAATATAATATGAAAATTTTTTTAATATAAAGAGTTTCTATTTATTATACTGATGGTCTATGTAATATTCAAACCGGTTTTAGTAGAACTGTTTGTATCTCTTTCACAAATAAATGCTTAGCTGGATGACGTCCTCGTCACTTTACCAATATTCAAAATTGACGGTCACTTGACCAAAATTCAAATTAAGAATCTTGGTCAAGTGACCGTCCATGATGTCCGTCTCCGATGGCTACCGAGTTGATTTTTAGGGTGACATTTATAAACACTCACTAAAACATTTAACTGTGTTTTGGATATCTGACTCAATCTTAGGTTCATGTATTAACTTCTTAACCTTTGAAAGAAGGTTATAAAGTAAAGGTTATATATATATATATATATATATATATATATATATATCATAATAAATAATACATATGAGACACTAAACTGCTTATTTCATTATCTAACCTAGTGGATAAGGTCATGAATTCGTAGCCTGCGAGCCACGAGTTCGAGTCCTTGTATCACTGATGACCCACTGTGTAGAGGGGACTGATGCACGTTAAATCTGTCGAAGCTGAAAGTCCTCTCGTTGGTGTGGTGTGGAAGTGAGGAGAGGTGGTGACAACGCAGGTGTCATCCTCTTCACTTGACCCAGTTTCAAAATTTTGAGTTTCATCGCCAATAACATTCATGTTGCTTTTTAGTGCGACGTTAAATTTCTCTCACTCATTTTCTCGTTATCTAACAAAATTCTAAGATCTGTGTATTAGCTTCTTAACCTTTAGGACTAGACTATAAAGGGGACAATGTATATATCAATATAAACGCTGCTGATTGTAAAAAAATGCAGCACCATGAAAAAATCATCAGAAATAAAGGAACTTTGCAGCAAACATCAATTATAGGATGTTACATATAAATAGTAAATTTTCAGAACCACCGCGCATGCGTGGCGTGCACAGCGCCCTCTGAATGATGCTGAAAGCGCATAAATAGAGACCAGTAGCGGTACGTTAGGAAAAAGTTCAATGAGTTATTTGTTAGTGGTGAACGTTTAATAAGACCTAAGTGGCTCCGCGACAAATAAGGAGAAATTCTAACAAATTACTGAACACAGGGAGGATTATCGGACTTCGAGAAGGAGGATTTCCTGTCGAGCAATAGGAGTTCGTATGCAGTGAAACAGTTCCCCAGTGATGCGAGTTTGGAAGCCGTGTACCACGATCACTGGAACAACTCGAAAAACTGGCAGTGGATGGCGGAAGGTGACGTCAGCGCGTGACAATCAACAGCTGCTCTGCATGGCGGTGAATGAACGTACATCTTCCCTCCAGGCAGTTGGCAGATGATGGTCTACTGCTACAGGTGTACTAATGTTGGCTTCGTCAATTTGTTGATATCTGCTGCACCGTGGATTGCGTGAAAGGGTACCTTATACAGGAGCCTCCTCACGCAAACCATCGACATCTGAGTCTGCAATGGGCTCATGAGCACAGATTCAGGCAAGCTGATTGGCAACCAAGTTGTCTTTTCAGATAAATCACGCTTCAGTTGTGGGGACCATGATGGCCGCATTCATATTAGACGCTATGCCAGTGAACGCTGCCTTCCAGAGTGCATTATCGAACACATAATGGCCTAACACTCGGAGTTATGATTTGGGGTGGGGTTTCGTATCATGGACAATCCAATTTGCTACGAATTAAGGGTAATCTCAATAGCAATAGGTACGTCCGTAAAGTACTACAGCTCGGAGTCGTTCCCTTTCTTCAAGGCATCCCTGGAGCTATCTTTCAGCAGGATAATGCACGCCCACATGTTGCAAAGACTGTTCGAAACTTCTGATCAGCCCAACACATGCAACTTCTTCCTTGACCTGCTTATTCACCGGATATGTCGCCTATTGAGCACGTCTGGGAATTGGTTGGTCGGCGACTCGTTTGGGATCTACGTCATGCAGCTTCAAAAGACGAGCTTTTGCTGCGCATACAAGCAATATGGAGTCATCTTCCCCAAGCAGACATGCAAAATCTATTTGACTCCATGCCACGTCGTATAGCACCACTTATTGCAGCGCGTAGTGGCTACACCAAATACTGATTTTGGACACTTAATATTTATTTTAATTTGAAAATTATGTCATTTATTTGTACTAATACTAGTCGTTTGTGCTATAAAATTTAATTTAATTCTGATGATTCCTCCTTGGTGTTCCATTTTTTACAAACAACAGTATATATAAACTGCTGGATACCGTAAATGCAAAACCCTAAAGAAAGCACGCAAATAACATGAAATTTACAGCATACATTAGCGGAGGTCAGATATGCAAATGATTAGAATTTCAGCGCATAAACACATCACGCAGCCTGTGGCGCCACCTCAAAGTACTATTTAAGGCTTGGAGATTTCGACGATTTCAAGTTCGGCAATTGTGTTTTTCTTGTGGGTATTTCAAAAAACGATCAGTTATGTCTCGTAGAAAACAGCGATCAGGTTTTGATCAAGTATCCGAGTTCGACAGAGGAAGGATAGTGGCCTAACGAGATTGTGGATTATCTTTCAGGGAAATCGGTAGTCTTGTTGGACGAAACCAAACAACTGTAATGCGGATATGTGACGTTAGATGCAGGAGGGTACGACAGACCGACGTAGTCGATCGCATCCACCTCAGTGCATCACTTCACATGAGGACAGGCAAATTGTGCGCATGGCAGTGACGCATCGCTCAGTCACATCACGAACCATAGCACAGCACATTGAGTCTGTAACGCATCATTCAGTGTATGCGCGTACCATTCGACGCCGTTTACAGCAAAGTGGTCTGTCTGCAAGACGTCTATTGCTTGGTCTACCCTTGACGTAGAACCACAGACATCTCCGCCGCCTATGGTGCGATGAAAGAAGGATGTGAGCGGAAGAATGGAATGAAGTTGTCTTTACTGACGAGTCACGCATCTGTCTGCAACACCAGATGTCGGATTCGAGTCTGGAGACACCGTGGAGAGAGGATGCTGAACAGCTGCTTACACCACTGGTTCCTGCACCGGGTATTATGGTATGGGGCGGTATTGGATATCACTCCCGCAGTCCTCTAGTACGCATTGCCGGTACTTAAACAGCCAGCGCTACATCTCGAGGTGTTGGAGCCAGTTGTCCTTCCTTACATTCAGGGCTTGGCCACAGCCATATTTCAACAGGATAATGCGTGACCACACGTGGCACGCATTGTCCAAAGGTTCTTCGTCAATCACCAGATTGAATTGCTTCCCTGGCCGGCTCGCTCTCCGGATCTTTCGCCGATAGAAAACATGTGGTCCATGGTTGCTCAACGATTGACCCAGATTACACCCCCATCTGCCACACCAGATCAACCTTAGAAAAGTGTGGAAGCTGCTTGGACTGCTGTACTCCAAGAACACATCCAAAGTCTCTTTGAATCAATGCCGAGGCGTGTGGCAGCGGTGATCTCCAACAATGGTGGCTACTCTGGCTACTGATTCTGGCAGGAACCACACTTCACAGAAGTCTATAAATTTAATCATTTGATACTTGGTCAACATGTTATCTACAAAATAAATTTTGTTGTGCTATATCTTGTCTTTCTTGGTGTTGCATTTACGGTGGCCAGCAGTGTATGTTAACGATTGTTTTAAATGTAATTCAAAGTTCTATTCAGATTATTTTTGTGCGATTTATATCGTCATATTTTCTTTACACTCCACGCATTTGGATCCTGATTTAATTAATTCATTGAGACCGAACATTTTGTTCGTTAATTCGGGGTGAATAAAATACAATTTTTTGGCACTTATATTTCGAAAATTCTGTAAGCAACTACACAAAAAATATCTGTAGATAGAAATTCTACATTTTTTTATTCAACAGCTAAAAATACTATTAGCATATTATTACGCACCAGTAAATCGAGAATTTTCAAATACTGACTGATAATGGTTTGACAATCGTTTTAATTCCTGACTCAAAAGAGTTGTTTTTCGACTTAATGCTGAGAAGAAGGCTCTGAGTCATTTCCATCTTGCTGCATGAGGAACGTTTTCAGTGTTCAGACAATGTAATGTTTTAGAAAATGTAGCAGTTCAGATAGGATTTTCATTACGAATTTCTGCGTGAGAATAGCTATCTAGTGGGGCTCCGACTAATCATCAATTTCCTGAACTTCAGTTGCACATGTAGACAATCCATCATCAAATGTAACAAATTCGTTAAACTCTATCCTAGGAATGACTTATTTCCATACGACTTAATCATCAGAGGAGAAATCTTCATCACTTTTCACAAAATTGTCTTAAATTCCTACTCCCTAAAAGCGTTGTTCGACTATATTTCAACAATCTGCCATGCTTTACAAATTTAAAAAACAGAATTTCCTGGAAAACCTTATTTATAATCAACCTCACTTACCTCAAGAAAGGAAGCATATGGTAAAAACTTTTGAAATATCCTTTGCGTTGTGGAATAGGATGAGATAAGAAAGAAATTTCCAGCCGGTATTAAAAATCACGTGATATAGGTTACACTCATAACTCATCTGCATCTGTATAGTCTAATATTGAATTACAACCTTTCCCGCAGAAATTTAGCGATTCCAAAACATTTTTGGGTTGTTGAAATAATTTGTTAGTTTGGGGTTTAGATTCGTTAAATAGTGGTGTTTGCATTAATTTTAATCGAGGGAAAAGAAAAATTCGTTAAATCATGAAATTCATTATGTAGGGTTTGGTAAGTTGGAGTCTAACTGTATATCCTTTATATTTAGCTAAGGTTATGAAAATAAAGTGTTATCAGTAGTTTTTAACAACTGTACTTTATTAAGAATAGAAATGGTGCAAAAATAAAAAGAATAAGTTTAAAAAATGGACAAATTAATACAACAAATGAATCCATAATAAATCAATAGCGATGTATACAATTGTTGATAAAATATCCATGCTTATTTCTATTCTATTATTTTGAAAACAAAAGCTGAAACTACTTCAAATCATCTTGTATCATAGAGAAAGCTATAAGTAAAAAGTATGAATGAGTACAAAGTTTGAGAAAGTAATTCACAATATTTTCTCGAGTATATTCTATCGCAACCATTCTGGAAGGACTCTGGGGAGCTTTTTGAAATATCTTGGGTAGTATGCTTACACTTTTCATTTCTGAATAAGGAATGAAGATGCCATATAAACAAGCTTGCCCTTTCCATTTCGTAACAGGGCTGTGTAATGGAAGGAAGTCTTCTAAAAATGAACTCCCTTAAATCGTAACACGCATTACAAATGCTTACCCCATCCGCCTCTAAAAGACAAATTTTCTGCTCCCTGGGAAACCCATAGAAAATGTTTTCTTGCGATATGCAAATTTGAACGAAGTAAAAAAAAAGGCAAGGAACAGGAAGAATAGTGTACTTTCTTGAAATGCTGGAAAGAACATTTAAATTGAACTTCCGTCTTGGAGGTTTAATGGAAAAAATATGCGGCTCAAAACCATATGTGGATGGTAGGTATACTGGCATACAAAACCGTATTTGTTCATTCTTTAACAGGAAGTGAAGAATTATTAGACCTGAAAATGTCCGTCTCTTGTTTGTTTTTCTGACTGGTGAATTGTGAAAAAGATTTATTGAGAAGTTTTACTTTGAAAATATCTGTCGTGAAATGTTTGCGGGTGAAAATTGTTGACTGGGAAGACTAAAAGTTAATCAACAATTCTTTGGTCGAATAATTTGTTGGCATATGAGAAAAAGTGGAGACAGTATTGTATACAAAAGGCTCACAATTTTTAGCTTTTTTTGCAGCTACTATAATAAAAATACATTTTTTGTAAGATTCTGCTTCCTTTTGATACGTATTTATATCTAAGCAAAAGTTCCAGATGTGTCTTCTGGTGTATTTCTACTTAAATAGGAGTCTCGACTGGTTGGTAATAGCCTCTTCTAATTATTAAAAATTGTTATCAGATTTATATACAATTCACAGGCTTGAAACTAAATTTAAATTTTTTGCTTAGAGGATAAAGTGTAGTTGCATACTCTCTATGGATCTGTCATATATAGTCAACCTTTATTCAGCTTATAATTAAGTGATAAAAATTATTACTTGCTTCTCAAGATAGTGCGCGTACTATTCTTCAAATCTGCAAATCATTAAGATTCAATAATTTTTAATTTTCACCAGGTATAACATTTATTAAACTACGTAATTTCCTAGGATGAATTTTTGATAAATTGTGGTCCTAATTCGAAAAAATTTGGCTGCTATAACTCTTTTTTTCAAACTGAAAGTACTATCCCTTGCCTTTAAGGTATCCGACTACGTTCGGAACCGTAATTTTGCAATAGTGCACAAATGAAAATTTTTTTTAATAATTAATGTCACTTATAGATTAGAATATACATATAAAATTGTTTTAAGCGCATTATTACAATAAAAAATTATTTATATGCAATTTTGACAAAAAATGAACATTGATTTACCCATTTTCAAAGCATTCTGGTTTTAAGAAAAATGGGTCTATAATAATAATATTTTGCCTATATACAGCTCAGACCTCTACACAGAGCCTGAACTGGGATTTTTGAAATATATGATTTAGAAGTAGATTTATCTATATATTTTAAAACATCAGAGTAGAGAAATTTTAACAAAAAATACCAATAATTATTTCAATTGGTAGTAATTCTGAAAATAATACGAATTTTTCTAAAATCGTAGTTCAGGCACTCTGGATAAGTGTTATCTGTATATAAGTAAAATATTATTATAATAGAGAATCATTTTGATAAAAGAAAGATGCTTTTAAAATAAGTATTTCAAGTTCATTTTTGCCAAAATGTTGCAGTTAAATAACGTTTTATTGTAGTAATATTCGAAAACAATTTTGAATGTGTATTCTAATCTAAGTGATACTAAATGTTAAAAAAAAATTTTCGTTTGTACGCTTATTACGGCTCTGAACGTAGTCGGATACCTTAAGTCCTTCCCACGGCATTTTGTATTTCTGTACGAGTAATAACATTTAGAGTAAAGAACAAAAAAAAATTTCCTGAAAAATTATGTGTGTGTACAGAAAAAAATTCTAAATTTAATTATCCTTAATGCATAATTACGAATTTTAGTGGATTAAAAAAAGTACTTATCCTAAGCATTTGGTTGACAATTTAAATTTTGGGGACTCAACACATTCACTATCCATCATTTTTCAAAAGTCTATTCTTTTTAAATAATGAAACATTTACAAAAATTTGAATTAACGAATATGAAAGAAGAAAAACACATGCCATTATATCTAAAGACACTAAGTAATACGATAACTTCGTTTTCATATATTATATATATATATATATATATATATATAATATATATATATATAAATTGCATGTACCATTTGTTTGCATAGTTAAAGAAAATTATACAGAAGTATTTAAATATTACGATAACCGTAACAAAAGCAATTAAGTTAAAGAAACCAGGACGTGCTCGGAAGTGTAAAATGCCAAAATTAAGACCCTTTGTTTATGAGACATATATTTTTTTAAATTTTCAAAAGAGCTTAGATATTTTACGTTCTTATTAAAGATAATTCAATTATTTTGTAGAACTACAAAAATAACTTTTTAGTTCAAAAGTTTTTTTTTTCCTACTTAATTTAAGTAATACATAATTTTTGAGAACTCATAATACATATTTATGTTTAGGTACCATTTTTTAAAAAAGTATCTTTTTTTTTATGCAAAATATTTTTTACACATATATAAAACAATGAACAAAAGACAGTGAACCTATTTTTTTAGTGAAAATTTAGTATAGTTTCTTTAAAAAAATTATGCAACTTTGAAATTTGGAAAATTTCTATTTTTTTGCTTTTTTTATGCATAAAACCATTTCTAAAATGTTAGGCACTATTTTAATAGAAAGAAATTAGGTTCACTATATACATAGGAATCTTGTATAGAAGTATAAAAAATCTGGAATCTCTCTTATAGTCCAATAGTTTTTTTTAAAAAATGTGCCTAAATGTGAAAAAAATATGCTTTTGAGAAAAAGTGAAAAAAAACTAAGGGTCAAAAGGGGGCGTGGTCATTTGCTTACATTTTTATTTTTCATATTTTAGGGCTATTTTATCAACAAACATATAAGTATTATACATTTTTAGGTTCAGAAAAATATGCACTATTTTTTAGAACTAATATTGAAAAATCGATTTTTTGAAAGTATATGATGTCCTGGTTCCCTTAAGTTTAATTAGAAAACATGTTAGTCGTTAGTATTATATTCAAGTGTGAGAAACGACAAGTAACGGCACGTACAGTAGGTATAAAGAAATGTTTGGAATAGTTGACAAAAAAGAAATTGGTCACTCTTAATAAATTTCAGAATTTTCATCAAAGGAGGGAAAAATTGTTATCATTGTTAATGGAAAAGGATCAAAATTTTAACGTTAATTTAATTATAAAATATACTTAATTAACTTCTAAAAAGTTTCCCCTTTTTTATATCTATCTTTTTTACGTACTAATTTTTTACTATAATAAATGCCTAAATTTCAAATTCGTAATGCTCCACTTGGAAATATTTGAGTTCACTAGTATTAAATGAATGTCTCAAAAACTCTGGACGGTTTAAAAAGTAAGGCTTTCTCCTTAAAGTTTTTTGCTTCAAACATTACGTAGTTAAGAAATAAAATGAACAAAGTTGTATTATGAAAGAATATAAATAATTAAATGCTAATACAAAACGAAAGTGAATTATAACATACAGGAATTTTTTAAATATTTGAATCCCTCGTGCTAAGAAACCTTTAAATTTAAATTCCATGCAATACCTTTTAATAGTTCAGAAAATACTCGACTTTTAAATTACGAATGAAACTCGAGGAGTTTCAAAGGGTTTGTACCAGTTAATAAACTCCAATTATTGATCGGATGGTTCAAGTTTATAAACTGGCTATCTGGTATTTACCTCTTTTTAATTCCACTGATTATATGGAATTAAAAAGAGGAGAAAATATTATATAAACAGTGTTGGTGCCGTTTTCTAGTTCATGGACTTTAAACGTTTTTCCAAAATATAGATTAAAGTATGACCAGATTCGAATGAAATTGTTTGTAAAGTATGAACAGAACTCGAACGCTATTTATGACTAATTTTGCAAAAATAACCGAATTCTATAGTAGAAAAATTTCTTTTAGAAGTGAATTAACCATGCTAGAGAGTTAATTAAAAACACGATTTAGTTCCCTTTGACTATCTACACTGCTGGCCACCATAAATGCAACACCAAGAAAGACAACAGATAGCACAACAAAATTTATTTTATTGATAACATGTTGACCAAGTTTCAAATGATTAAATTTATAGACTTCTGTGAAGTGTGGCTCCTGCCAGAATCAGTAGCCAGAGTAGCCGCCATTGTTAGAGATCACCGCTGCCACACGCCTCGGCATTGATTCAAAGAGACTTTGGATGTGTTCTTGGGGTACAGCACTCCAAGCAGCTTCCACACGTTGCTAAAGTTTATCTGGTGTGGCAGATGGGGGTGTAATCTGGGTCAATCGTTGAGCAACCATGGACCACATGTTTTCTATCATGTTTTGTACGTAATGTAATTATATGTTGTCAATTCATAAACTACCAATGTTTTGTTTAAGAGAGTTTAAAATATTTAATCAATTGAATTTAGAAATATTTTTAAAATGTCTTAGGTGCTTCACAAGACCTTGTTTCAGGTGTTTTATTATTTTTTCTGTAAAACTATAAATATCGACATTTCAATTTCATTCACATTTAAAGCATGTTTGCAAGAACGTCTTAAGGCTTGAACCTTGTCTGAGAGGGACCTCGGCTCGGGCTCGACTTTGCCCCAATAAAATCATAATCCTAATGATTTTTATCGTCACATGTGATTCCCTGGCATATTCTTCGAAAAACTCAGAATTTTGAGCAATATTTCAACAGGTAACAAAAACAAGACTGCATGATTATGTCATGCCTATGTCTAGGTCTAAGTGTGCCACCCTACATCACCATTACTCATTTATTCGTAAGAGGGCAGTGAGATTGTGAGTTTTGCACCTTTTTTGTTACGGTTCTCCGTTTGTACGAGTATTTAAAAACATTTGCTTGTGTACTGTATACTTAAATTCTATAGGTAAGAAAACAGTTGATTTTGAAGGCAAAATTAATGATTTTGCGAATGTAAAACGAAAAAACGAATTTTCTCATAAAACTTCATGTTGTTATATATTGTTTTTGATGAAATTTACAAATATATACAACAAATTCTATAAAAGGGCATACTTTTTCACAGGAGCCCAGGGCCTCAAGAAGTCTTTAGACGTCAAAGAGTGTGTTTGTGCTTAAACTCACAACAATTGCAATTTCTATTTTTAGGTTTATATATTTTTGAAGGACCTATAGAAATGCATTAGCTTTGGATTTTGTTATAATTGACAAATTAGTAAAGTGTTTTAGTCTTCTGTACAGTATATTTAAAATTGTGTGATAACTATCGTGAGTCAGACAAACTAGTCATAAAAATATATATCTTATCTTTGATATATGGTAACAGTGAAATGTATGTTTGATAAATTGGTTTTTGACGCAATAAAATTTTAAACATATCCAATTCTTTTTTAACACTCTTTTATAAGTTTCACTTGTGTGTAACGGAATCTTTGGACTCGATTTTCACCCACTTTAAAAGGTCAAATTAATTCGAAATTTTGCACACTTGTCAAAGACCGATGACAATACAATAATTTCATAATTTTGTACCATTTTCCTGATCAGGACATCAGGAATAACGATTTCCTGATTTGGCGACTAATTCCATACACCACTTCCAGATTTGGCAACTTATTGCATATACCATTTCAAGATTTGGCGACTAATTTCATTTACCATTTCAAGATTTGTCTACTAATTCCAGATTTATTGACGAAAAGGTTAAGGTGCAACCCCTAAAACGAATACAACACTTGTGGTTTAGAAATAAAACAAACAAAAAGTTTTCTTTGTATGAGCATGGATAAGTTGGGTGCGTCAGCTCTTTCTTACCATAATAAAAACAATTGTCTAGTTTTTACTGAAAATGGAAATAAAAAAAAAAGACTCATGCATGCGAAAAAAACAATTTATGTTCTAACTGTTAAATATTTTTTGTTTTTACAAAGCATTACGTTTAGAACTGATAATACGATTGACACTTAATGTTAAAATGTTTTTATTAACTTGCTTTCTTGTATGTCTGTCCGGGTGGAATTTTATAATTGATTTTAAACTGACTTCCCGATTAGCTAGAGACTTGAAATCTGGACCATAGCTCAGAAATGGATGACAATGCATGAAAATGTGAAAAAAGAACGTAAAGAATGAATTTAATACTTTTTAGTTCATTATAAAAATATGTTACATTAAAAAATTTTCAAAAATTCGAACTTTTTCTTAACACACTTTTATTTGTTTAACCTGTATGTATAAAGACGGAATCTTTGAAATATAACGATACGGGTCTCGTCCGAGCCCGTATCGTTAAGGGGTCTCAGGACCTTAACATATATCTGTGCACTCGAAAAAAATATCCTTCTTGAAACCAATGTAACTTAGCAATAAAGCAAAACAATCATTTGAAATTTTTATCACATGATAATCACATATATTTACATTCGTTCTCAAATTTCCGGAGAATTTGAGAAAATTTTTTAAAATTTATAAGGATTGAAAAATTGAACAATTTTTCAAAAATTTGAAAATTAGTATTTTACAGCGCGCAAGATTCTGAAGTACAAAATTGATCAAAATTTACAAAATTAACTTTACTTGGTATAAAAATGTTCACTTTCAAAGTTATACAAACTTTTAAAAAATTTAGAGAAAAAATATATTTTTTAAATACAATTACAACGAAAATTTTAAATTTTAAGAAAAAAATTAATTAAAATTCAAATAAAAAAATTTATTAATTTTTTTTTTTTTGAAAATTGAAGTATAAGTTATGAAGAGCCATATTTTAAACACGTGTATGAATTTTCAAATCGATATCATAAATAGTTCTGAGAATTTCTGCGCGCAAGCTAAAATTTGTTGTTTTGAGAAAAATGAAGTTAAAGATACGAAAGAGATAGGGATTTTGTTTAAATTTCTCTAGTTATTTCTCAATAACTTCGGAACCTTTTACAGTATCAACAACATTTTGGTATCAAAATGCTCAGAAATGTTGAGGCTTTAACATATATTTTTTTCAAAAAATTGAAAAATTAGCAATTTAAGAGTCTTTAGACTATTTAACGAAAATGGGCCCCGTAAACGAAGAGAATAAATGCCCTTACAGACCCGGTAATTAATATTCGTTGAAGAGCAAGACTAATTCCAGCTGCCACGTAATTCCCGCTCCAAATATCAAACTCAAGGATAAATTCAACAATGAACAAATGATAGTTTAAAAATCTAAAAAAACACGCTTTCATTGTAGATTGAACTAAAAAATGAAATGCGGGGTGCTTTGTACTACATTTTTACTCTAACTCATCATTTCGGAATAGAAGTAAGAAATTATAACAATTGATATAGGGAACCCACGCTTTTACCTCAATGACATTAATTTTCTCGTTAATCATTTATTCTTATATTAAGAATTATTTTTTTACTTTTTAGTTCGATTCAGTACAAAAGCGTGTTTTTTAGTTTTTTAAACTACATAATTTATTAATAGGATTTTTCTAATATATATATATATATATATATGTGTATGTGTTGTGTATTTTTATACAATATAGAACTAGTAGTTTCATAAAATTGATGTGACACTTCCAAAGAATATAGAAGTATATTTACATATCATAATGCAGTTTAGAGTCTCTAAAGTCAGATTTGTCAATATT
This sequence comes from Trichonephila clavata, assembly GCA_019973975.1. Taxonomy (NCBI): domain Eukaryota; kingdom Metazoa; phylum Arthropoda; class Arachnida; order Araneae; family Nephilidae; genus Trichonephila; species Trichonephila clavata. Next base: position 7,005 of record BMAO01033857.1, on the reverse strand, counting down.
TGATTCGGTAAAGTATAATGAATGGAAGAATTCGGAAACGATTATGTTAAACTGGAGTTGCTATGAAAGTCATTGGAAGTGGTTTTATCTTACACATATTTCTCTAAAGGCCTTTAAAATTCTTTTACTATTTGACATCTTTTAAGAACTAAAGTTACGGATAATATATTGAAATAGGTTATTATATGGTATGTCTATAAGAATAGTTTTGTGAAAATGGTAAAATATCCCATATTTTATTTCCTCTACTGAATAATGGAAGAAGTCAACAAAAAAGTTTATTGATGTTTTATTTACAGCCTAAATCGTTCTTGAATAAAGTTTTTCTTGAAAAGAATTTCTAAAATCTAATAACAGTGCCCTTACAAAGAGAAGCTTCATGAAATATTTGTTCAATTTATTTAATAGTTCAAAAACCTATATTTTTTTATCATAGGCTTAACACACTAAATGATTTAGAAAACTATCAGTAACCCGAAAAAGGAGAAATTGATTTTTTAAACATTACTTCAGAAACAAAACTTCACAACATTTTTGAAAGTTAGCTACAAATTTCAGGAAAAAAATGTGTTTAAAGTATTCTAAATTTTAAAATTACTTATTTAATCATCATCTATCAATAATGACGCAAAATAACATTAACTATTAAAAAAACCCAACTACAAAAAATCTCCATTACTCCATGCTCATTGTGATGGAGCTTGATTAATATGCATTTAAATTTGCGTTTCAACAATGCTCATAGAATTCCTAACAAATTTGTTGTGATGGAGATATATATAACAAAGAGGATTCTGATTGTATCATCTGTAAGGTAGCTTCTTGTATTTGTTAAATATTTATATACGTAATTTTAATTATAAGACTCGAGAATTTGGGCACAATGTTCAAAATTCTCACGAGATGATACTTCAAATATGAAATCTGATCTTTGAATTTACGAATATACGAATAATACGAATAATTAATTTACGAATACGAGTAATAATGAATTAATGATTTTACGAATAATAATAAATTTATGAATATAAATAAAAAGTTGCAATTTATAGTTAAATTCCTTGCTAAACTTGAATTTTAAAAAAGTTGAAATTTGTTATAACATATGTGTTACCCATAAACGCTTTTTTATTGAGTATTTGAACAAAATTTGCTTTCAATAGATTAATTAAACACAATACGATAATACACCGAACTTACGCGATAGGGGAGACTGAGTGGTAACCGCGTAAATCGGGGTATGATTTCGCATATAAATACATATAAATTATTTTTATTTGGGGCTAAAAACGAAAAAAAATAATAATTTAGCAAAAAAAATTTAATAAAATCTTAGATAATACAAATACAAATTCGCAAACTGAAATTATTTTGCCGTAGAAGGTTTCATAAATCTATCAAAGTAGTCTGCCGGCTCGAAGATTGTTCGATTCAAAATTTCCTGTAGCATACTGATAATTTATTTATTCTTGTTTTGTTGGGGGAAAAATCTCATCATTGGAGTCTATACTTTCTAAAATTTGTAATCCTTTTTCAATTATAAACTGATTCCTTCTATCAAGTTCTCAACCACCATTTGATCTTCTGATTGAATTGGTCTAAAGACTCAAGCTCTTCAATGTCTTGCTCTTGCTCATGCATTTCTATGAGCTCATCAATTGTCAGCTTCTGATTGTGGAATAAGAGGGAACGCGCGACGAGATTTGAAAACCTCGTAACTCCAGGTTTGCGTAAGTCGAGGTATTACTGTTTTCCAAATACAAATTAAATATTTGTATGCAATAATATTTAGAATTAATACATTGAGAATCACATTTCTTATGATACGCTGCATGAAATATGTAGTTTACAAAAAAACTATTGAAGCTTACACTGACAATGATTTAATATTCATTTGTTCTCTCCCAACTTGTTTTGAGAAAACTGGCGTTTAATTGGCAACCAGATTCATTTAGGTGATCACGTAGGCGTGTGTAATGGTCTCTTACTGGTAGCCGGTGTTATCGTGTCAAGGGTTCGAAACATAACGTCACTGATGACACATCTTTCAGGTGCTGATGTCTGTTAATTCTTTAACTGTCCTTTTAATGATTTAGATTCATGAATTGTCAATTTTTTATTGCAAAAACCAAATATTTAGTACAAATAAAATGAAAGTACATATAGTTAAAATTTTATATTTTGAATTACTTGCACAAAAATTGTTAGGTTTTATAGCAACTGCATATTCACTTGAAATGGCTGCCCCAAAGCGTGGCAAAGTTAAAATTCACTTCTAGTGGAGCATTCTTTCCAAAAAATAAAATAAAAATAAATGAATATCTATTAGCAGTTCAACAATTCAGTTTTTGTGGTATAATTGACAACACTTTTCCAAGCACAGACCAACTCCAAAATTATTACACCACAGAATCATGTTTTTTTTTCCTTATCTTTTTTCCATTTGCATCCTTTTTTGAACAACAAACTTTGCAGTTTCTTTTAGACTGACATTTCGTAGGAGAAGAAAGAACATGAGATATTAGATGTCGTTCAGTAAGACGAGCAGGGTATCTATTGTGTAGGTGGTCAGCTAGAACTCTTTTGTCCAGAAGCTGTATCCTCATATTTATATAAAAGCTTTCTACAGTTTGTACAAGACGTTTCCCAAGCACTTTTTATACAGCAAAAATAGGCTCCAGAGTACCTTGTCTAGTAAATGTAAAAATATTTTTTGTAATATTATTTCTGGCGTTTCCAGATTGTTGTATGGATGGATATTTCCTGATCACAGCGATCTACACCCTCATAGTAAATTACAGAAAAAATTACCCCGTATAACACTCGGGAGTGTCATTTTGGAACACTAGTGCCATGCTCAAGATAACCTCGGGCATGACATTTTGAAGCACCAGTGCCATGCCCAAGATAATATCGGGCATGACAGTTTAAAGGTTAAACCCGTTGAGATTCAGAGTCCTTTCATTGATATGGTATGGAAGTTTAGAGAGGGACTACCACTTCAGGTTTCATCCTTATCACTTGCCTTGGTTCAAAATTACGTGGTCTGTCTCTTAAGGCCCTCGAGTTGTTTAATATAGCAACTTAAAATCGAATCAAAATCACTTTTACTCCAATTCAGATCAAATCATTGGGGAGAGTTTTTTCTTTCTAGCTTTACTCACTTTTACTTACAGAATGTGCACAAAATTTTCACGCAATTTCGAAAAATCATTCTAAAGCAAATAAAAGATATTTTTATATTCTCATATTACAGTTAAAATTAGATTATTTTTTTTATTAGGGATAATATTTCTTATCGAATTTGGAATTTTTAGTTTAGAAGTCATTTTTAGCTTTTACTTATTGATACTACTCAAGCAAAGAAAACACGTAATGTATAAATTACTTTGTGGAAGCCAATTTTTGATTGTCAAACAATAAGTCTAATTATTGACTTGGATGTAAACAAAAATTCCCTCCATATTCGATCGCGCTTTTGGCGTCTGTAACATATCAAAAATATTCAGTAAAATATTTTAAATTTTTGTACATCGAGCATAACATGATATTAGGAAAAAATTCTAACTTCATAGCAGTTTATTTACTTTTATAAATGTTCATAAAAAAAAGCATAAAATTTATGAACATTGCTTACATTATTTTCCTTAAAAAATTTCACCATGGTGGCCTAGTGTTCAAGGTCACAGACTCGTGATTGGCGAGTCATGAGTTCGAGCCTGCTACCGCTGAGATCAGCCGCGTAGAGGAAGCCACTGCACGTTAAATCTGACGAGGTTCAAGCATCCTACCGTTGATGGTGTGGAAGTTAGAAGAGGAATGCCAGCTTAGCTGTCGTCCTCCTCACTTGACCGTGGATTCAAAATTACAAGGTCCTTCACCAAGCTTTATAGCAGACGTTAATATAACTCTCTCTCCGTAAGAAATTATTTATTTGCTTCTTGACAAAAATATCACCATCTCTGCTTCGAAATTATTTATTCCGTAGTAATCTAATTATATTTATTAAGTGCATTACCCACAGAAAATCAAGAATGTATTACTTATAAATGAAGAATTTACCCAGAAGATTGTACGATTAAAACACGAAAATATTGAAATGTTCATATATGTCTCTGTGTCCATTACACAGATATATCTTTAAGAATTAATAACGATATATTACTTAATATTTTGAAAAGTATCACGTTTTATGGCTAGCGTAACTGTGTTCAGTAACGGATAATTAAGTATTATAGTTCTCAAATTTGACTCTTTAACATTTAATGATCTGTAGTTTGAGGCCTTAGTTACTTTCTCTGATCCATCCAATATTCATTTAAGAACATAATTTCTGCTTAATACTTGGTATCATGATTTTTGAACCTAAGTTCGTCTCACGATTATCTCACGAGTTTAATACTTAAATAAAACTCTTCTTCCTCCAAGATATGCTCTTAGTATGACATTTTTACTTCGATAATTTTCGATATTTTCTAGAAACAAGATTTCTAACATAGAATATTTTGTATCTGTAGTAAATTTTTCTCTTTATTAGCATTTTTTTTCTGTTTAATGTAGTGACTTTCTTTTTCCCATAATTCTCCTTATCTTATATTAAACATTCATTAAATGAATTTTGACTCTAGAGGAAAGAAAATATAACCAGAGTAATGAATCTTTTGAAATACGAGGGAAAATTTGTCACATAATGAAAACTGAAATGAAGCGTATGATTACAAATCTACAAGTTATATTAAAACGCGGTCAGGTTTCTGACGCAGAATATATGAACTAATTGAAATTCATCCGAATTCAGAAGCAGAGCAAGAATTAATTGAAATTGAAAGTAACAAATGCACTGATATTTCTAATGACAATCATTGCTTGAGCGGACTGGTAAAATAAATTTTGACTTATATAGGATCTCTTTCTACAATGTATTTTTAATGTGTTATGCAGTCGTAATTTTTTTTAAAGTAAAATATGTATAAAGAACTATTAATTGCTCATTAGAAGATAACGTACTTTTTTCATAAAGTTTTAGCCTCTTTGAGAATTCAAAACGTAAAGACTAATACTGGAATGTTATTATTATTCATTCACTTGAAATACTCTCAAATAATTTTTATTTGATTTATATTATATTAGAATAATGCACTAGATTGTTTGCTATAATCCAAGATCAATATCAAAGGATACAAGGAAATTAATGTCTTTTTCGGAGTGGTTTCTTTGTTTTAATTAGAAACATACTAACACGCCTCTTTAGGATTAAGAATTTTCTTACAAGAAAGATATACAAAGGAACAATTCCATTGAGGGGACACAATACGATTTATTGACAAAAATCTGTCAAAAATTCAAATAAAATTTTTTAGTCTAAATTATTTTTTTTAATAATTTTATATAATTTCACAAAATTTTTAAAAACTTGAAATTAAAAAAAAATTTAAAGTTACGATAACTTTTTATGTTCGTATTTATTCACATCCCAATGGCAAATAAAAAGCTTTCACTCTATTTATCATAGAAAGAAAAAAATAACGCATTTATCTTCATTTAAAATGCTAAGATTTTTTTGAACTTTAGCGCTTTGATTTTTTACCTATCGTTAATAGTACATGCAACAAATTTGTTATACATTTTTTAATCAAAGTAATACTTATTTTTTTAAATAGTTGAATTTTGAAATTTACACATTTTTAAGGAATTTTCACTAAGCATTCCAAAAAAAAGTATTTTACGTATAACAATCAATATAGCCGTTTACCCGCTCTCTTTGCTGGGTATTTCATAATGTTGTGAATAATATACTGGTTTTTTTTTACATACATATAAACTTTTGGTGTATAGCGTTCAATTAAACATTCTTATAACTATCACCTCTTAATTTAAAAAGGGCAGAATTCTGAATAAAAATCTTTAATATTGAAGTAGAATTATTTTTTACGTATCCGTAACCTTTTAACCTAAAATGGGTATCAGCAAAGCCCATTCTGAGTGGATCTCTACTCAATAAAATAAACACGATTGCAAATTTAAAGTCTAAATTAATTGCTAAGAAACGGAAAAATTTTTACCTAGTCCCTTAACCATCTTTGAGAACCAATTTCCGAAAGAACTGTTGTTAGTGGGTTTCAGTTGAACTAAAGAAACATGCATGCCGTATTTCATTATTGTAGTTCTAATAGTTCGAAAACGGGATTTTTTTTTATCAATACGCTCCAGTAAATCCTGCTCCCCATAGAAATCGTTTACCGTAAAATTCATTCTCACTAAATTTTTATTCAAAAAACAAAACACGCATAAGAAATTTCAAGTTGTGGTTCTAACAATTCAAAAACATGAATATTTTTCTTTCACTCCCCTTAAAACCTCAGTCGATGCGGGATATCGATGTTCGCAAAATTCCTTTTTTTTTTTTGGAGGTACTCCATAAAAAGAACATACATACCAATCTTCAATTCGGTAGGTCTAATAGTTCCAAAATTGGAATGTCTATCTATAACTACTCTTAAGCCCACGCTAACGGCTCTTGGGGGTCAATTTTCGTAAATCCCTTTTGTAGAAGACCTCTACTCCACGTGCCTACTGAATTTCAAGTCTGAACGTCTAATATTTCAAAAATTGATATATTTATCTATGGCGCCCCTTAAGCTCCTTCAAAGACCCTTAGAAATCAATTTTCACAAAACTCATTTTGTAGCGGATCTGTACTCCATGAAAGGAATCTGCCTACCAAATTTCAAATTTGTACGCTATCAGTTTAAAAACGAAAATAATTATATACAACATCCCTTAAGCACACGCAACTCCCTTAGAGGTTGATTTTTGCAAAACCTGTTTTGTTGCGGATTTGTTTCCATGAAAGAGACATACTTACCAAATTCAGTCTGTAGGTATAACAGTTCAAAACAGGAATATTTATCTATATCACCCCTTTAGCCTCTGCAACACCCCTTGGGGTCGATTTTTACAAAAATCCGTTTTTAGCTTCACCATAGGAACATGTCTACCTTATTT
>BMAO01033856.1:0-23029 GCA_019973975.1 Trichonephila clavata | reverse complement strand
ACTATTCTGTACAGGAAACGAAGCGTAGTTTAAAATAAATGAAATAACGTCAAATAACTGCACAAGTGTAAGTTCAAATCAATAAATTAACAAGATACATATAAGGTTGAAAAGAACTATTGAGTACATTTCGGTCAGGCTGACATCATCACTGGTTTGAAAACGTGATTGATATTTGTTGTTTGCCTTTAGCTGAATTTCTGATGGTTTTAAAATCCAGATATGATTCGACTGTGGTTATTTTCAATGGATTTATCACGAAAGGGTAGCAGTCTTTAATTTCACCTTTCTGGCTGCCTTCTGCTTTATCCCCTTCGGAGCTTTAGACTCCATCAAACACTCAAAGTTTTTCTCTGTTAAAAGACAATTGTATACATATACCTGGATCCTTCTCACCAAGTTTTTGTCACAACTCAGTGTCTTGCAGTGTTATAACATTTCATAGGGAAAACGTCCATTTTTAGTTCAGCTACGTCTGGGTCCATTTATCTGTTTATCAGGAGTTTTTTAACGATTTAACCAAAGTTAATTCATTTACAGAGGTTGACACATTATTCATCGCTGACCTCATATTGTTATGCTTGATAATCTGTAATGTCTTCAGCCTTTATATACGTTTAGTAATTACTAATATTTTAAACAAGCTCACTGGATAAACCGGTGTATGCTATCTAAATGTTTACTGAACCCCTGGTTATTGGTGAGATCTGGTTTAATGAACGCTTACAACAACAATAAAATTGATTCTGAATTTTTTTACATTTTCACTAACTTTTTTCATTATTTTAAGAAGTCTTTGAATAATTACAACTCATCACAAATTTATTCGAATTCAGCAACATGAAATTAGTAAAATTAAGAAGGTTTGTTTAAATTAAATAACATATGATTAAGTTTATAAATTAATTAAAAAGGAACAATTTATAAAACAATAAATACAAATGATTTGTGTATTGTAGTTATTAAACTGATGCGCGTATGAAGTGTCGGATGTTTAAGTAAAGAAATAAAACTGAATATCATTTTTTCAAAAAAGATCCGGTGAAAAAACTGGGTGCTGCAAAATCCAATATTAATATTCATTTAATTTCGAAATTGTTTTGACCTACGTATTTGAACGAGTGTTGTCGTAAAAAAGTATAGGGTTATGCCTATTAACAAGTGATGATCATAAATTTTTAATTTTTAATGCATTTCCTCAATGCACTTGAGGGCTGTGTAATAGATGCAGTTGGATTCATTTTTACTAATGCATCAAGAGCATCATGTTTCAGAGATGTTTTGGATCTCCCATATTGTTCATTTTATTGGGGAAAATCATGAGATGAAAACTTTTCAAAATTACATTGAGCTGCTTAATCGTTAAATGAATTTTACCCAAATGCTTGATTGACAATGCGTGTAATTTTTACATCATTATTACCAAGTCTATACTCATAAAAAATTATGTCAATATCAGTTGCATCATGACCTTACGGAATACAAACCAAATTGTAAAACTGAACACTTTTGAGAAAAACTTTGTTGAAATGTGACTCTGACAAAGGACAATACAACTTTCAACGAGGCTCTCCCAAAAAGCAAAAGGTAAAAGAAAGGAAGTGATACAAATGATCAGACGTAAAGAAAATCCGACATTTGATATGCACCAAACAAATATTATCATACTAACCGAAATTTCGTTTATCTAGCAAAATTAATTCTCGATTACACTTGTGATTCTATACTACACTGGTGTCCAAAAGTTAAGCATAATTAATAATTATGTGAATAAAGAAGGAACTGTAAATCAGAACGGCGGAAACGTGATATGCGAGTGTAAAATGGTTATAAAATAAGGAAGCAAATCAAAAGAATGATAATAATTCATTTTAATATCCAAAGTAGCAGTTTGAAAGGAAACTGAGCATAACAAGGATTCACACTTTAAAAAAATGAAAGAAAACATTAAATAAAATACTGATGCTGCAGTTTAATAAGCGTGGGTCACCTCTGACAGCCAGGTACGTTTCACAGCGATTTACCATACTTGCTATGAGATGATGAATGAGTTGTGGCTCAAACGGTTCCAAGCTTCTTGGAGAGCTCTCTTCAGACTGTAACGGAGCTTGGTGGGTGCGAAAGGGCTGCAATTGTCTCCAGAGCATATCCCATACATGCTCGATAGGATTTAAATCAGGGAGTTCGCAGGCCACGACATGCGCTGGATGTTTTCCGTTTCAAGGAAGTCATCAATCAGCACCGCTCGGTAACATGGCGCATTATCATCCATGAATATGAAGTCAGGACCGACAGCACCTCGAAACAAGCGAACATAAGGCTCAAGAACTTCGTCTCTGTATCTTTGAGCAGTCACAGACCCCGTGTCAAAGAAATGAGGTCTGCGCGGCCGTCCATCATGTTGCTGCCCATATCATTACTCCCCTTGATTGAAAATGACGTCTTTCCGTTATGTTTCTTGGTTCAAAACGTGTTCCACGTTCTCTCCATATCGTTAGCCGCCGAGAATCACTACTCAGACTAAACCGGGACTCGTCACTAAACATCACATTGGCCCACTCTCCAATGTTTATGTTTCAAACTCCAGTTCAAACGAGCGCGTTTATGCGCAGACGTGAGGGGAATACAAACTGCTGGTCTTCTGGCATACAGGCCAGCATGATTGAATCTCATGTAAACAGTTTGTCTCGAAATTCGTATTCATGTGCGACTGTGAGCGCCGAACCAGTGTTCTGGCAGTACTGCAACTCTGACGTCGCGCACTTATTACCAGATATCGGTCTTGGCGAGGGGTTGTGAATCTTGGTCGACCTGATACTGGTTGTCGGGTAACATCTCCAGTTCTTTGAAACCTCTGCCACAGTCTTGAGATCACAGACTGGTCCACATTCAGAATTTGAGACACTTCGGTTTGTGATCGTGAGGATTCCATCATTCCAACGATTCTTCCTTTCGTAAACATGTCCAATTGGGTCTTTGTGCCATCATTCACCTTGTTTGATTGTTAACAACGTTCCTTCGCACAGCAGTTGCACGAAACTTGTCTGCACTGCCTATGCTGCGTGAATCGGTTTCTCCGCGTTCCGACATGCGCCGTGGTTTCGCGCAGGATGTAGTCGACTGAAAAGTTTTGCATAAACCCAATGTTTCTTCTTCACCCAATTAATATCCGCAAGAAATTTGAATAATTTTACGAATATTTACTCCATGTTTTTCGCATTTAATGATTTATGCTTAACTTTTGAACTCCAGTGTATTCTTCCATCAATAAAAGGAGGATTGCTTGCGCAAGGTTTTAATTCCATTATTAATGAGAAGCAGCTTCATATCGACTTCTCTGAAATAAAAATTGTAATCCAGACGAGGCACCTGTGTAATTTTCTGGCGTGAAGCATTAACACTCCTCACTAAAACCATCCCAGAAATATGCTTATATATATCATTTTATAAGCGAAAGTATATTATTAACGTGAACTATTCTCCAGGAATTCGCGAGGGAAACTGGCATCCTGCAATCCCACGGAAATAGTAATTAGTAAATTAATTTTCCTCTTCGTAACGCTTGCACCATTGAAGGTCAGTTATTGAGATTTCCCAGAATACTGTTAAAGTGGAGATGTTTTTATAAGGAATGTTGTAATGAATAATAAGATACAATACTTACAACATAATTAAATGCAATTTAAACTGATTTGAAGATAAGTAAATGGACATAATTATACAGCATATTAGTATTTTGAGGCTAGCATACCTTAGGTTGAATTTATGTGAGTTAAATGCACTGAAAACTAAAACAAAATACTTTATTTTTTTCAACTAATAACAAATGTCGTTTTCGTTACAAACAAAGCGTTATTTATTTGAATGATTTTAATTACCACAGATTAGAGTACTTATATTCTTTTAAGTTTAAAAGTAAATCGAAGTTATATATAATTGCACACTTTCATAAACTCTAAAATATTTCATTATCGGTGAAAACAAATACCAAATGAAATTGCCATTTTTCGATATTTTCAGTGCTATTTGTGAAAATTCCATTTTTGTAACAGCATTTCTATCAAAAATATCGAATTTATATTCTTGATAAAATGTTTTTTTTTAATCTTAAGTTAAAATAATTTATTTTATAAATTGAACGACTTAATGGCTTCTTTTATACATATAAGACATTTTTAAGAGTGATTTTAAAAACTAATATTGTCTGTGATTATTAAAATTCTTCTTTTATATAAAATATATAAAAAAAAACTAATTTTAAATCACAAAAAAGAATGTTTTTATAGAAAAAAAATATAATGCTGTACACAATCTCAAAAGAAAAAAAGTTTATTTTTACTTGGTAGTGTATTTTATAACGGATCTTGAATTGTGTTATTCGAGCTTTATTGAAAAAATTATTAATTTTTATTCATAAATATTTATTAATTGTATTCATAAATATTTATTAATTTTATTCATAAATATTTATTAATTTTATTAATATAATTATGAATTTATATTAATATTTAATTATAAATTTACATTCTTAATTACTTATTAAAATTTATTCATAAATATTTATTAATTCTTATTCTTAAATATTAGTTAATTTTTTTGCTAAATATTTGTTAATTTTTATTCTTAATTCATGTTATTTATTATTTATAAATAATAAATATTTTTATAAATAATTATTAATTTTTATTTTTAATTATTATTATTCATAAATAATAACTTTTTTTATAATTAATTATTACTTTTTATTCTTAATTATTATTATTTAATATTTATAAATAATAAATATTTTTATAAATAATTTTAATTTTTATTTATAGATAATTATTAATTTTTATGCAGATCCAATTAAATTATAAAAGTTGAAGCTTCTGCAAGTATGTAAATGAAAACGAATTAATTTACTAGTTTCGAAATACATATCATTCTTTCCTTATCTTTCATTTGAAACATTTGCTTAGGTAAAATATTTTTTAATCTGGTCTAATTTTTTTTCCTCCTAACTTCTACACTACTCCAGAGAAGATATTTGAGTCTCATTTTAATACTCGTATAATATACAAGAATCATTTTAAATTATTTTATAATATTTAAATAGGAAATATATAATTTGCAATTACTAGCCAGTATCCAGTCTCTAAGCTTTCAGGATCATGTATATGTAATCTCAATCGCCTTTCGTACATTCTAGATATGAATTGTTTTGGAATCTTTTTTTTATTGTATACAGTAGGGGTGTCAAACTCGAGGTCCGCAAGGATTATTTTTGTGTCCCAGTCATTATACCGGCTAATAGAACATTTAACTTCAAAATTTCTCCCGAAATAGGAAAGATTCTAGCTGAAAAGAGATGTCAAATGTGAGAACGTAAACATGTTTATCATAATGTATTTTTCGTAATATACATACTTTTCTATGCAATTTGATTTTTTTTTTTTTTTTTTTGCAGCTTACTTAAAGTTAAACCTTTTTAATTTGACCGAAAAAAGCCTTTGAGTTTGACATCCTTGGTGTACAAAAACTTTTCATATCATAGAAAACATTAGTAAAAAAAAAAAAAAAAAAAAAAAAAAAAAAAAAAAAAAAAATGTGTGATGATCTTAACATAAATCAGCGTTTCTCGAACTGTGGGGCGCGATAACCTGCGTTAGGGGTGCGAGCATATAGAACAATCGAAAAAAAATACTTCTTAAAAAATTATTAATTTACAGAAAAGAAGCAAAACTAAATATTTACACATTTACTCTAATATAACATAATAAATGTATCAGAACTGCAGAATGTATTTGATAATTAATTTATCAATACTACGTTAAGAACACGTTAAAAATACTATTCATTTCCACAGGCTTGTTATACACAAAACTGCATACAAAACATAATACTTGACTTGATAATCTGTACGGCTTGTAATTAAAGCGTATTGTAATTTTTTAGTACATCATTATTGCATCCAGTACATTGTTATAGTACGGAGAGGGGCGCGATAGAAATTATGATTGAAAATTGGGTTGAAAACACTAAAAGTTTGAAAAGCACTGACATAAATACAAAAACATTATTATGTTGATAGTCAGTTTAACCAAATTCATTTTAAATAATTATTTGAAAATATTTCACACGCACAAACACACGCATATGTATATAATATGTATTTATACGTACATACATATATACATTCAATTCACTAAGTTATTAATACAAACAGGGAAGAAGATGAAACAAACTGTGTTTCTAATACAAAATAGCTATTTTGAATGCAGTTGAAAGAAGATTGGATGTCTAAATCACTTTAATCATTTAAAATATGTGGTTAATAACAAAAAGGTATACTTTCAATGTGAAAAAACAAAATATTAATAAGCTTATATAACTAAATTAGATTAGATGGATTCGCTACTTGTTGAGAATAATGAGGAAGTGTGGTACTAAAGATATTTATTGGCGTTTCATTGGATGAGAGCCGAATGTCAACTCGAATCTATTGTACACTCATGTCCATAAATTAAGGATAATTCAGAATCAACAGAAATTGAACTCTAAAATAAAAATTTCATCTGTAGAATTATCACACACATCTTGAAGAAGAATATGCAAATTACAGGAAACCACCAGGTGCGCGGATAGTACGTCACAATGACGAGAGTGTAAGAGGGGGTATAAAAGGAATGGTGGCAAAGATGTAAAATTGTTCACAAGTGCTTTAAAAGCCTTTCAGTGCAATAACCGCATAGTTATGCCCAAAGGAAGCATTTGGATATTTTTGACGTTGTAGAATTATCAGACAACTGGAATGTGGACGTACCCAGCGGCAAGTATCCGAGGAACTTGGAATCGCCCAGAGTGTCATCTCCAGGCTTTGGCAACGATTCCAAGATGATGGTAATGTGAGTAGATGTTACAGCACAGGTCGCCCCGAGTTACAACGCCCAATGAGGACCAGTATTTGGCAGTTACTGGCAAAAGAAACAGACGGAGCACAGCATCAAACCTGTCTCGTCAGCTCTCTTCAGCTACCGGTACGACAGTTTCAAGGCAGACCGTGTACAGACGCTTAGGGCACATTGGTTTATATGCTCGTAGGCCTGTCAGATGTGTTCCCTTAAGACAATTACTGTAGCCGCGATTAACCTGGAGTACAAACATGCATTGTGGACACCGCAACAGTGGTCTTGTGTGATGTTTTCCGATGAGTCCAGGTTTAATTTGCAGTTTGATTCTCGCCGGACTTTCATATGGAGAGCGCCAGGTACCCGTTACCATCAAGAAAACACCATTGAACGACACCGTTAGGGTGGTGCAGGATGGCTCGTTTGGGGAGGAATTATTCTTCTTTCCAGAACTGACCTGCATGTTAGAGTGTAACGATGACAGACCACATCTATCGGGATGTCATTCTGGAATTACATGAACGTTTGTTTCGGGGCGCCATGGGTGCTGAATTTCTTTTTATGGATGACAACGCCCGTCCTCACCGTGCAAACATTGTAGACGAATGCCTTCAATCGGAGGATATCACCCGTATGGATTATCCAGCATACTCACTGGACTTCAATCCAATAGAGCATGTGCGGGATATGCTTGGCTGACGAATTGCAGCCCGTCAACCCCCACCCACCTGTCTACCGGAACTTCGGAGGGCATTGCTTGATGAGTGATGTAATATTCCCCAAGATCAGATTGATAATTTGATACTCAGCATGCGTAGGTGTTGTAAGGCCTGTATTGCATCGTTCGGGAGACATACTCCGTATTAACCATCATACTAACCATATGTTATACTGTTTTTTTGTAAATAGGTTCTTTTTTGAAATTTGCTCCAGGGAGTAAAAATCGCAATTTTTATTAATTATGTCAAACATATAGCTTCTTTTTTGCTCTTAACCTTTTGTTGAATAAATAGACTTTTGAAATGTGTCAAATTTGTTTTGCTTCTGTCTCTTTCTTTGCCTGAACTTCATTATCCTTAATTATGTACATGAGTATAAATAGACGAGTGATTTGGAGCAATTCTAGGTGAGCAGATTCTGTAAATGGTTATCTGACATTTTTCTGAATTTTCTACTTAACATTAATTTGAGGTGGGGTATAATGAATCCTTATTATATCTAGATTTAATTCTCAAATTAGTTTTTTATTATATAATACATTCTCCTGATGAGACAAAATGAATTCACAACTGAGAGTTTGAACACAGGTGTAATGTCATACCTTTTCCGAAAGTTAATCTTTGAGATCTTTTGATTGCTTACATTGAAGGTGATTTCAAATTTGCTTTGTGTCAACAATTAACATTTTACATGGAAATTTCATACGCCTTTTTTTCTACAATTGATCAGTTATCTTAAATAGGCTTTAGGATCGGTTATTTAAATGCGTAGTTCAATATTTTTAAAAATCAGTTATTTAATGGTAAAAATAGTAAAAAAATGTATAGCATGTGTAATAATTGCCTCAATATTATTATTCCTAAAATTGGCGAGTAAAATTGTGAAAATTGTGTCACTAAAATTAATTTTATCTTCACATCTGAGGCGTATGATATGGAATTAAATATACTAGGAAATCGTTGTGGTAACAATACGCGACCGAAATTAAAAAGGAAATTATAAATCTCATCGGAAAGGATAGCTAAGAGATAAATGACAAATTTGTCTACCTTGTCTGAATAAATTTAACAACAATTATCTACAAACCGACGAGTAGAAAATTTGATGAAACTATTTCAGATTTTAAAGTTGAGGAAACAAACAATACATTTTTTGAATCTTATACGTTTCATTGCACAGTATTAGTCGTGTAGTGTATTTGTTTTTAGACTACAATTTAAAAGCTTATACAATCTTTGCTTGAGTACATCTTTTAAAAAAATTAAAATATGTTTAATCAAACAGAACATTTATTACATTTATTATGTACTTCTCTTTGCTGTATTTGGAGTCATATATTTCGAACATGAAAATTGACGTAAATAAATTATATATAATGCATTTTAAGAGATTAATTATTTTAAAATGATTTTATCCGTATAAATTATTGATAAAATAAACGAATATATAATAAAAGTACAAATTCTGTCTCGTAAATAATTGTACTAAAAGCTTAAGAAAATGCAGGTAAAGAGAAGGAGAGTGCAAGATTACGGATGATTTAGTTTAGGTTTATACCATGAAAAGGCAATTTAAATTCAAACATATATTGCAGATAACATCACAAATACTTCAAGGCCTTACCACCCAGATATTGCAAAATAGAAGTCCCTTTTGTTACTGTTACATACTCGTATTGTCCGTGAGTATTGTTCGACGTGTTTTAGTTTCCTCAAGAATTTCAAAAATTAATTCTTCTGGATTAACAGGTATCATATTTGGTTATCCGTAGCTGTACATGACTACCTTTGACAATACGCTTTTCGTAATTATTATTTATTTAAATGTGATTACTGTAGTCCATCATCACACAGAATGTTAGTATTTTGTAGATCCGAGTGAGTGAGTGAATATTAACTACACACTATTCAACTACTTGTGGAATTTTGGTCACGGACCTCGTAGTTTTGAACTATGGTCAAGTGACCAGGACGACACCTGAGCTGGCTCTTCCTACTCCTAATTACCACACCACGCCTATAGGAGGATGTTTGAGCCTCGATATATTCAACGTGCATCCTCCCATTCTACATGGCGGGTCTTCAGCAGTTCTAGGTTCGAACTCATGACACGCTTACCATGAGTCCGTTTCCTTCACCACTAAGCTACAGCGACCACTTCGCTAATCCGAACCAGTTGACGACTCGCAATCTACTCACAAGTACATTGAGCAGTTATATTGTTTCAGTGGAAATGGTTTGTATTGCTTTGTTTATTTTAAATGGTTCCCAGAACATGATTCATAACTTGCTCCATGCCATACTGCAAAAGCTTATGAATCTACTGAAATCAATTTAATTCTGCTCTTTTTGTGCCATTTTCTTAATATTTGACTTTTAACATTTCATAAAAAGTTTAGAAATTAACGAAGCAAACCTTTTGAAGTGAATACACCATTTTAACGAGCATGACTTGACAACAAAGAAAGAGACAAATAATAATTTTATAATGGACAGTGCTGTAAATAATTTTGTAAAGTTCTTTCCCCCAGAGTCTAACTTGGATGATCCCTGACTCTGGAGAGTGTACCTGGAAACCGATCTTAAGATAGGATTAGTCAATGTGATACAAAACAGTAAGAAACGACAGCCACCAAAACTCAGTTTACATGTTTATTCATAATGCTATTCTTAATCAAGGTAGACGAGAAAGATCAATCACTGTATTTAAATAATCAAAAATATGCTTACATCAAAATTAACAAATATTCCCATTTGTAGTCTTTAAAAAACGACGGAAGTTACACATTATTGAAAGCAAGAATCGTGTCTGCAGTCCAATAAAATTGCCCCGTAAACTTCCCAGCATGAAGTTTTCTCTTAAAATAGAGAATTGATGCTAAGCAAAAACTAATCAAACATCTAATTCTCAGACTGTCGACAAAAGTCTTCTAACATTGTTATCTATCAAGTAATCATTATAACTATCAGCTTTATGTTTTCTCTCGTTCTTTTCTTTTATGCATAAGGCTGATATGCATAATTCAATTCCTTTTATAAGAAAATCGCAGTAACCTTTAGAAAGTAAATTTAAAAAGCATATTACCCCAGGTTACGGAGAGGGATTCTCGTAGGATAGCCTACTACAAATTGAAATGTCCTGCATAAAAAAAAATATATATCAGTTCTATCGGGTTTCTGATTTGAATGCTATAAATCTATCGATAGCACCAGAACTGCTCAATCTTTGCCAGAAAAAAAAACTAAGTGTGATTTTTTTAAAAAACTACCCATTTTGAGTGAGTTTATTATTTTTTTATGAACTTTTCATTAATATTTTTTATGAACTAAAACTGTTAAGCCCTGCTCATTTCTTACCATTCAAGAAAAAGGAATATAATAATGGTTTATTAATTAGTTTACTGTCTCCTAATTTTGAAGTGTAAAATTGTTTTCAACTTATATTTGAACATTCATCATGTCTTATGATTAAATTCATCACGCTCCGTTACCGAGAGAGTTCATATTTTTGCATTATTTTTAAATAGTAAAATAACCATGATTATATTAAAATAGGACGTTATCCAACAGCGTACATTACAATCTAGTTAAGCATCCGAAGAAAAAAATCTCAAAAAATGAATTTGTTAAAGTTGTTTAACTAATAAAGCATCTTAATTTTTGCTACTATTCTGCATAAAATAATTTTTTTTTAAAATTTTATAAATTAATTTGTTCCAGAATTTAAAAAAAAAACATTCCTACTATAAATTGTTTTTATAGTTTTTTCATGTAGTGGCTCTGAGTGGATTCCAAAAATCGTTGGTAAATTTTATGATAGGAATAATACTTCAATCATAAAAAGTACGAATTTTTCTAACATGTATGTAGGAAAATTTTTTCATTAGTTTCAAATAATTAACTGATTTTTTTTTCAATTTTCAATACATTTCCGGCTGTTAGAGATGGAAACGTCAAACAAACCAAATCAAATCTAGAGGTTTTCAATGTCCAATGAAAGATTTCATGCACCATGACGTCAGACGCCATATGGCTCTTCTGAGCGATTACTTCTATGCTGACCATGAACGAGTAGGGTTCAACGTCCTTTTAGCTGCTTTATTTTCAGAAACAAAGCAGATTCCTCTTTTGGCTTAACCATGTTTGGCATCCCCATCTCACAGGTGAAGTCTGCTGTCTATTTGAACTGTCTTTTATCCTTTTCTTTGTAAAATAGTTAAATACTTTTTTATCATGATCTATAATTTTCTTTATCTAATAAATCAATTGTTTATCTTGGTTATAACGTTTTCTTTCGTTCAAAATTTTTCTATACCCTTGTCCCACCCCACATGTATATACATCTAACATACTGCATCTTAAAGGTTTTGAAAGCCTTTTTGAAAAACGTTACGCTCAATTTAGTTTTAACAATGTTGGAGAGAAGTACGGAACACATTTTTTACTCGGGAAATATCGGCTGATTTTATCATACATAAGTAAAGACTATGTTAAAAGTGCTCCATTCCATATATGGTGAGATTAAAATGTAAGAATAATGCTTTTATGCAGGAGGGGATCATCTGATTGATTTATACATAAATAAAGACTATAATAAAATGTAGCTCTCTATATAAAAAGAAGATTTTAATGTACTATTAATGGTGGATAAATTTTAGATTTAAAGAATGTCTGGAGCTTAGGATATTGGTAAAATGATGTGTTGTTCCACTGCAGATCAACTGTGATATTTGCGGTTAAGAAAAAAAAAAACTAAAATTGTATACCTATTTCGTTTTTAAAAAAAGTAGGGGCTTAAGCTCAAAAAGTTAATGTTTGCAAATTTTCATCCACCACATGTGAAGTACAGAAATAAATTATCAGGAAAAATAAATTTTTGGTTGATATATAAACCAAGCCAGTATAGTGAGATAATATTCATTTGAGTTAAAATTCAGCCCGTTGTCCTATAAAAGGTAAAATCAGCAAAAAGATATTAAATTTTGAGATTTGAGCAACACGATGCATTTCTACAAAAGTTTCATTTTTTTCCCTTTCGCATCATTTACAATAAAAATCAATATTTTTCGAATCTAAGAGAGTTGTAATTTCACTGAAGAATCATTAAGATTATTCATTAAGAAATGATTTGTATTCGTTAATTTTAAGAATCTACTACTGGGACGAATTTTGGGGTAAAGCGACAGTTGTGTGAAGCTACAATACACAATTGATGGATTCAAATTGCAATAAAGTTAAAAGTTAAAAACTATAGATTATAGGGATACGTGATTTTCTGACTACGCATCATATAAATACGTTAGATTCGTCTGCATTATGATGCGATTAATCAATACTAATTAAATTACTCAAATTGGCAACTAATTTGAATGCGATGCAATTCAGATAACTGTAGTCATTTCAGAGTTTTCTTCTTTATACACTTAACCTTAAATGATTCCTTCTAAAACTGATTTGGATTTTCGCAAATACACGGAGAGAGAGAGAAAGATAAATGTTAATATTATTTAGTGAGTACATGAAATCAATACAATAACCAATTACGATAAAGTATTTTTTTTTTAATTAATACTTCGTGATCTACGATTAAGGTAACTTTTTCTGGCAAAAAGTCTAGGGTTTAGAAGTAATTTTTTTTCAAAACAAATCGATTTTTATAATTGTATAATAACAGTTCTCCAAAAGTCTGGATGTAGTCCTCTTTAATATTTATATATTTCGTGTTGATATAAGAATATAGTTAATGACTATCATTAAAACACCCTAAGGACATTGGATAATAAATTGCGATTCTTAATGCATGAATAGGGGACACTTAATTTAATTAATGACATCAAAAGTCAGTGAACCCATAATTTACTTTGGTACCCAAAAATAAAATTTAAAAAAAAATACTCTCAAAATTGTACACACCCTTATTTTGTTCTCCTTCACATCCGTGCTTTCCATTTTTAGATTTTTATTTTTAATATTTTAATGTTCTGTGAAAAATTATGATATGTTCTGAGAAAAATATGTTTAAAATATTCTAACAACTCAGATTTATAGCATTTTGGAAAAATATATTTCATATCTTAAAATGTTATAATTTACTTAAAGAAGATACAGTTTCTCAATTTCTGCAACATTTTTATTTAACAGGATGTATTATGTATTTTGTAGCTTTTCAAAAATCCACGTAATACATTTTTTAAAAATTTTGAATAGATTAATAAAGTATATAATTTTTTAAAAAATTTTTTTTTGAACTTGATTTAAAAGTAAAATTTGATAAAACCAGGCAAATAAAAATGTTCGTTAATATATAAATATATACGTTATAATGCTCATACAATAAGCGGTTCTTTTTAAGTGTTATAAGGGAAAGACATTAACGAATATTGTTTTTAAGTTCTTAAAATATGGAGATAGCCCTATTTCATACAAATTAAATAATAGATTAAGAATAAATGTGAGATTTTAAATAATTCCAAATGAAAGAAAAATAGTTTTTGAGTATATTATACATCACGTGCATTAGAAATACTGTGAGCGATTGTGGTTATTAATTAATTCAAATCCACCATTATTATTTGTTTCTTACATTTAGTAGCTTAATAATATTGTTTTAAAATAATAGGACAGCAACAATAATTCAAATGAAACATTAGCTGTTGGATTTAATTTTGAGAACTTTTGAAGTGATAACTTCTTTAGGTGCGTTTTTCTGAAAAGTTAACTTAAATAAAGCCTTAGGCTCGGTTGCGTTACGGTCATTCGGCTCCAGTAGGAAACCATGCTCGGGTTGGGAACGCGCGTTTAGTTTTGAAGTGAAAACTTTTTAGGTGCTTGTTTTTTTTATTAAATAAAAATGTCATGCACATTTTCCCCCGTGAAATCTTATTTGTTTAATTTAAATATTACTGCCATGCAGTTCACTTCCACTCAACTCCAGCGACTGAACGAGATAAAAGCAAGCCACTAAAAAAGATTATTCTTATGTAGGAGATAGAAGATAATGAAACATGATAGATTTTTTATTTAGTAGAGAGAGCATTTAAATACAAAAATGTAACAAAAAATTAAAATACGAAATTTTGATGAAGTTAATTGGCAGGAAAGTTGCCAATATTTTGATTTCTATTAATGATGACAACAAAGAGATTACAAAATCTAAAAGCATTAACTGTGAAAAAGTACGAAACCTCTCCTTTTGTTTGCTTAGAGATTTTAAGAAAAGTAAATGGCTCTCGAGGCATAAAATTTCCTAGCCTTACACAGTTTCCAGTATTATATAAATTATATAAACGTTACTTACGTATTTTCGCAACGGTATTGGCTACATGATGTGAAAGGAAGTACACTGGTGTCCAAAATTTAAGCATAATTGATAATTATGTGAATAAAGAAGAAACTGTAAATCAGAATGGCGGGAAACATGATATGCGAGTGTAAAAGGGTTATAAAATAAGAAAGCAAATCAAAAGAATGATAATAATTAACTTTATTCTACAAAGAAGCAGTTCGAAAGAAAACTGAGCATAGCAAGGATTCACGCTTTAAAAAAATGAAAGAAAGCATTAAATAAAATACTGATGCTGCAGTTTAATAAAGCATGGGGTCACCTCTGACAGCCAGGCACGCTGCACAGCGATTTACCATACTTGCTATGAGATGATGAATGAGTTGTTAATTCAAGTGGTTCCAGGCTTCTGGGAGAGCTCTGTTCGGTTCTGTAACGGAGCTTCGTGGGTGCCAAAGGGCTGAAATTTGTCCCCGAGCATATCCATACATGCTTGATAGGATTTAAATCAGGGGAGGTTCGCAGGTCATGACATGCGCTGGATGTTTTCCTTTTCAAGGAAGTCATCAATCAGCACCACTCGTTGAAATGGTGCATTATCATCCATGAATATGAAGTCAGGACCGACAGCACCTCGAAACAAGCGAACATAAGGCTCAAGAACTTCGTCCCTGTATCTTTGAGCAGTCACAGACCCCGTGTCAAAGAAATGAGGTCTGCGCGGCCGTCCATCATGTTGCCTGCCTATATCATTACTCCCCTTGATTGAAAATGACATCTTTCCGTTATGTTTCTTGGTTCAAAACGTGTTCCACGGTCTCTCCATATCGTTAACCGCCGAGAATCACTACTCAGACTAAACCGGGACTCGTCACTAAACAACACATTGGCCCACTCTCCCACACTCCAATGTTTATGTTTCAAACTCCAGTTCAAACGAGCGCGTTTATTCGCAGACGTGAGGGGAATACAAACTGCTGGTCTTCTGGCATACAGGCCAGCATGATTGAGTCTCCTGTAAACAGTTTGTCTCGAAATTCGCATTCCTGTGGCGACTGTGAGCGCCGAACCCAGTGTTCTGGCAGTACTGCAACTCTGACGTCGCGCACTTATTACCAGATATCGGTCTTGGCGAGGGGTTGTAAATCTTGGTCGACCTGATACTAGTTGTCGGGTAACATCTCCAGTTCTTTGAAACCTCTGCCACAGTCTTGAGATCTCAGACTGGTCCACATTCAGAATTTGAGACACTTCGGTTTGTGATCGTGAGGATTCCATCATTCCAACGATTCTTCCTTTCGTAAACATGTCCAATTGGCATCTTTGTGCCATCATTCACCTTGTTTGATTGTTAACAACGTTCCTTCGCACAGCAGTTGCACGAAACTTGTCTGCACTGCCTATGCTGCGTGAATCGGTTTCTCCGCGTTCCGACATGCGCCGTGGTTTCGCGCAGGACGTAGTGGACTGAAAAGTTTTGCTTTAACCCAATGTTTCTTCTTCACCCAATTAATATCCGCATGAGATTTTTAGTAATTTTACAAATATTTACTCCATGTTTTTCGCATTTTACGATTTATGCTTAAATTTTGAACACCAGTGTAAATGGCTGCCAATTCAACGCGTACGCCACATGGAGAATCAGGGGTGCGAGTTATCTTAAACATTGGTGTTGTTGCGATAGTACCTAAGTATAATATAAGCATATATATTATATAATTATAATCTACATAAGTAATTTACTTCTAAATAGTTTTGAATAATTAGACTATTTGACATTTAAATCGTTAATACTCATATATAAATAAATAAAAATGCATTATTATGAAAACATTGCTCTTTCAGAAAATGAATGAAATAAACAAATTTTCCGATGGATGATCATGAAAAAGAGAACTACTTAACACCCGTATGCAAATATGTCGTGAAATAAAATGTAATGCATCCAAAAAATTCGATTATCTTGCCAAGAATAAATTAGAAATTTTCTCTTTATCGTGTGGTCATTAGCACACACAATTTTTTTTTAAAGTTAATTTTTGATATGTGATTATATTAGGATTATATATAAGAATTTATGAAAACTCCACTTATGGTGTGCCGTTAAAAAAGATTATATATATATATATATTTTTGAATAATAAAGTTTACGACAAAAATATATTTCATTTTGTAAAAATGCACTCTCGATAGTAAACTTTTTATTAACGTTGTTACTTCAGAATGTGATAGTGGTTTTATATGCTTGTCTTTCTTCCACCACACATAATTCAAGAAAAAATTTTACTATTTCTAAATATTAAAATTCAACAAAAATAATACCTGATACAAGTATGCAAGCATATTCTTTTGTTAATAAAAATCCTTTTCGGCGTAGTTTGTTCCTTTTTAAAATTACAAGCCCATTTTCCTGGGTCTTTCAGGACGTTGTAAGACTGTGCATTCATTCTCTTTTCACAGTTTATTCTTACCTGAGTCCTAGTATCAAGTTTCCAAATGCATTAAGATTTTCTTCATCATCCTCGTCTCTTGATTTAAAAAAGAACAGAACTTGTGCTTCTAAAAGACAAAAACTTATTTATCATTTACACCGCTGTAGTACCCCCTTTCTTAAAACGATATTTTCTGTAGATCTCTACTCAACAACAGAAAGATGTTTATCAAACTTCAAGTCTGTGAGTCTAATAGTTCAAGAAAAGGGAATATTTTTATTTACAACCCCTTCACAACTCTCTAAGAACTCGTTTTTTTTTTCGAAAACCTTGTTCTTACCGGGTATTTACACAACTAAAAGAACTTGCTTGCCAAATTTTAAGTTCGTATTTCTAATACTTCCAGTGATCTCGTGATGAAAGAGTGAGTTGCTTTTCTCATATCTATTAAAACACGAGAACGTGCATAAATCAAATTTTATGATAAAATTTCTAAGGAGAGACGTATGGTAAGAGGCAGATAATCAATTAAAATCATTTGGAGATAATATTTTTACAACAAATGCAAATTTAAAATTGATTTAAACTTTCCACATTTTGAAATTCTGTTTCCAATTAGGTTAAACAAAAATGTTTATATTGTTTTGCAATTCAAAGTAATTTTGAAATTAATGTTTACTCAATAATATTAAAATAAAGTCGAATAGCTTTAGGTGTTATTTTTGACACCCATGGCACAGCGCAATAAAAGTAGGCTATAGCGGATTTTGTTGGCGCAAAAGGAAAACACAATAGAAAGTACTCTAGATAAAATATCTGCATTAATAAAAATACGTTATCTACATAATTTTTCTGCAATAGATATAATGCGTACTAGTTTTTGCTATACAACGGTTTAAAGTAGGAGAACTACTAGAAGGAAATTAAAAAATATTTACACTATGCCGTCCATAGGCTTTTAACTCAATTCAAAGTCGAATATTTTGAATATTAATAAGTAAAAAAAAGTAATTAAAGACAGAAAAAATTTTTTTTTTACATTTTGACATTTTTTTAATGATAAAAAATACTTCAGTAACAAATTTTTTAAATTAAGAAATACATTTACAGTGTGTTTACTTGTAAAAATAATTTTGAGATCCTGGTACCAACTAAATATTTTAAAGCATAGCGTTTTAAAAAAAATTAATATGTATAAATGATAAAGGTTATCTTCAATTATTTTAAATAAATCTGCACAAAACAATTACGAATTAAGAATTCATAACCCTTAATCATGAATTTTCCCTACGATCTCAAAATAAAAGAGTATTATAAATTCAAAAATTGGTTTGTCGAATTACCCATGGGTAATTAAATACCGAATCCCCAGAATTTGAAATGTAAAAAAGTAAAATGAAAATATGATTCTCTTTCAGTACTTTAAACATCAGACCATACTCGTTATTCATTTGTTTATTCAACCGTCATTTACTCTTCATCAAGTATTTATGGAAATATATATTTGATTTTCTAGATGAAGATAACTGAATTGAAATACTAGAAAGGTCAAAGTATTAAGCTAATACGTAAATTTAAATTTGTATAGCTCTTATTAAGACTAAGTAGTACTTGCATTTTCTATTTAAAATCCATTTGGTTTCAATTTATTTCTCTGTTTGAGGTAATGAAAATTAATTACTTTATTTGGGTCAATTTATTGTCTTGCTTTAGTTTTATTATTTACGCACGAACAATGCAAAGAAAAACTATGAAACAATTCTTTAAAATTTTTCATTTGTTTAACCAAGATTTTTACTATGTACTCTAAGTTATATAGAACGAATGGGAAATGAAAAATTTAGCATGATAGAAATTTTTGTTTAATCTCATACATAAATTTAAATATTTGTATATTTGTTAAGACCGTATATATATAAAAAAAACCCACACCATTGATCTAATCCTTCCAAAGTCTTGCAGGGGTGCTATGCTGATGTTTTGAGGAAGCCGTAAGTCTCTTTCAACACGCACAAAAATTTTAAAACCCATGTTTATAATTTTTTTTTTTAAACTGAGATATTCATCATAGACAGATTAGATCAGCGTCGATTTTCTTAAGGAATAATATATGTGTGCATGTGAAAAGAATGACATGATATGCAACCAGTAGTGGAAATCTGTTTCCACTCATGTTTACAAAACGATTACTGCTTTTGGTGGTATCTCTTTATTTGGCGACGTTTATATCTTTTATAAATTTCAAATACTGTCCTTTTTATATTAAGAGGCACGAGCTTTAAGAACGTTCCTGAATACAATTGAAAACGCATTGCTAGGATATAAATATCAAGTACCGAGATAGCCCTCTGAGATCATTTCTACTGGGGGAGTCTATAACAACAACAGAGCGCATCCCCAAATGGTGGATAGGGGAGTGTCTCCATTGACATTCCTAATAGGTGGTAGGAGGGGAAAAAATACCTCTCGGGAAACAACAGGCAGAAGTCCATCCACTTGAGGCTCTGGCAACCCTACCTTCCATGAATTGTTCAATAACGATTAGCTTTTCTTTTAAACCTTCAGCACGAGCCTCTTGATATTCCGAAAGAGCCTTCACACACTCTGCATCTCCACCCGCAGAAAATAATGAATCTAAACCTCCTACGACCCTGCACTAAAGAAGAACTTGCCTATATAATCAGAGAAAGAGGCTATCATACCATCGAAGAACTTAACAACCGAACTCATAATCTGGCAATCACCTACACTGACGGCTCATCCGACTTAAATCCTGATAGAGTAGGTGCAAGTGCCTTCTTTTTCTGCAAACAGAGAGCAGCGTGCCATAAAATTAAAGTAGGGAAAATGTCACCCAACTACACATGCTAACTCATAGCTATCAAGACTGCATTGGAGATTTTAAGGGGTCTCAGGGGTGTTAAAAATGTTTCGAGAGCACAAAATATGAACAATTTTCGACTAGAAATAATTCTTTGAGGTTAAAATGAAATAATTTGATTCTTTTACACATTTTTTATAAAGGAATAAAGCTTCAAAAAAGTATAAAATGTCTAAAATATAATCATAATTTTAAAAATAATAAGCACATAAATATAAGAAAAATTTTTGTAAGAAACAAATAGTAAGTTTTACGACGCGCATGATATTTTCTGAAATAATAATTCTAATTACTAGCAATAAGTTGATTTATAAAGTCAAATATATCCTTATTAGATGGTAGCGATTAGATATAAAAAGAATAAAAAATAATATTTTTAAAAAATAAAAAAAGTACATTTTTAAAAAAATTTTCAAAAAATTTATTTTTTTTTAAATTTTTCAAAAAATTACAAATATCTAATACTATAAATAGCTAGGATTTAAAGATTATGATAGAGTTTATAATTCTGTAAAGTTTTATGCATCAAAGTATGATAGTTTTTGAAACGCAATGCGCGTAAGTGAAAAAAACACAAACTGAGAAAAAAGGCTTTAAAGTTTTAAATTGAATTTGAGAAAATAAATTTTAAAACTTACATGCTAAAATGCTCCAGGATCATAGGATATGCCTTCCTGTTGCCCAAACAGCTCAATTTCTGTACTCTTTTTAATTTTTTTAATCTCTGCGAGATTCAAACGATGACGTTGAGCTCCTCTTTCTTGACGTAAAGATTCGACGATTGTCACGTTCAGCCAGGAACACACAAACATTTTTGTTAATTTTTAAGCCAAATTTCTCTAAAATAGTAATAAGTATTTGATTTCCATCATTAAAAATGCTGGTTGCTAGATTTGCAGCAATCTCTGCAATCTGAAGGATAGAATCAATCGTCATCGGACAAAACTTCCAGATTAATGAATTTAAACTTTCATTAGGATTCTGTGTCTTACCTCCTAAGCATTTCTTCAGGAGTGCCAGATGAGATAAGTCTGCAAATACAGGCTTAATTACATCTCGAACAGCTTTCGCAACTGAGGGTTTGTGTTTATAATTTTGTAAATTATTATTAATTGCGGCATTATACTTACACTACGTATTTGGATTTGTAGGACAAAATCAGTGCATCGGTTCATCATCGGTGCTGCAAGAATGACCCCGAACAGCCCAAATGGCTTTCCGCATTTCCTTTACACTAGTAGAATTGCATCGAATAGCATTACCATAGTAATGCGCAAGCTTATCAATTAAACTATCAGTTAACCTACCTTTACCGCCTATAGTTTTACCATCAGATAATTTCTTCTTACCATATACTAATTTAAGCTTCCTAAGTCTTGTACCCATTCTCTTTGCACATGGCCTACACATTCTATTTTCTGAATAAGATGGTCATAGCCGTATGGATTGTTTTCAGAAAGGGCATTGAATGTTTTTGTGTCGCCATATACTATGTAGTTCGAATATTTCAGGTCGTGAAGCTTTTTCTGATCGATTAAAAATCCTCAACATCCGTCAACCTCCATCTTACCAGCAGAGCCAGAATAATTTTTTCTACATGAAATCTTATGCGCTCTTTGCAATTTATTGTACTTGATACCAAACTTTACCCCTTTATAACTGTCGCTTCATTTGCAAAATGAGGACAACACTTCCCGATCCAAAACCTTACCTGTTTCGCTCCCTATTAGAGTACATACTCCAATCAACGATGAATGTCCTCTCGTCTTCCAGGTCCCATCACCACTTACCGTTAAAATGTTATCAGGTAACGAAGAATTTTCTTCGACAGCTGCCCTGTTCATGCTTTCTTCGGCGACTTCCTTCATAACAAGTGAAAGTTTATTATTAATAACATCATATGATTTTTGTTCAACAGGATTAGGAAGACTCATTACAGAACAAAAGGTTTTTAATGACTCTAAACCTTGACCTATGCATCCCATTGCTAAAATAGATCTTCTGTTAATTTCTGGAGCATTATTTTTATTCCCAATGTTTTCACAGCTTGAAAAAGTACAAATACTCCCACATTTTTTACAATGTATTTCAAAATTCGACCATAAACCACGAGTGGATTTTTCATTAATTGTTAATGGTTTATGACATTTTAAACAGCATGATACTGACAAAATAGAGCTAAAGGTTTAAACAAAATCAAAAAATACGATATTCTTTGAAGTTTTCACTTACCTTAACAAGATTTGACTTTAATGAAGTCAGAATTCCTGAAAGTTTTTTACTAGAAGCATTTTTCATTTCGGCACACTTACTTGTACTTTTCATTTCTACACACTTCTTCGTATGTTTAATATCTGTAACATGTGAGTCACTTACCTTTAAATATTTATTTACACTAAATCTTTTCCTGGGGCACATTGCCCAACGATTTTTTCAAAATAAAACAACAAAAATCTTCGCTTTAGATAAGCGTTTTAAAAAAACGTGTACTAAAGTAAACACAAGAGAATCAAAACACAGCAGAATGAATGTGTTGAGTTGCAGGCTTCCTTCTGATCAACTCAAGCGCTTAAAATATTTCATGAGGCTTATTAAAAACAAAAAAATAAATGGTATGCATGAATTTAAAAATAAATGGGCGTGGCATGTGTCCATTTAAAAGTTGTTATGACTAAATTGCTGTTTGCAATTTTTTGAATAACTTTCGAAGTTTTTAGAGTATTGTCACGTGGTTAGTATCAAAATGTTCAGAAAAAAATGAAGAACAAGATATATTTTTTTCGAAAATTCGAAAAAAAAAATTTTTAACACCCCTTAGACCCTTTAAC
>BMAO01033855.1:0-23617 GCA_019973975.1 Trichonephila clavata | reverse complement strand
TTAAAAGAGTCAACAATTAAAAAATTAACTTTGTACTACCAAAAAGCTATACTAAAAAACAAAGCAATGTTCCCGACATGAAAAAAAGCAATAACATATGCTACTTTATATCACAGCATTTCGACAGACGAAAGCCTCAGCATTCGAAATGTCTAATCGGTTGACTCATGGTGTTTTTAC
This sequence comes from Trichonephila clavata, assembly GCA_019973975.1. Classification (NCBI taxonomy): domain Eukaryota; kingdom Metazoa; phylum Arthropoda; class Arachnida; order Araneae; family Nephilidae; genus Trichonephila; species Trichonephila clavata. The sequence goes on along the minus strand of BMAO01033855.1, from coordinate 23,437 downwards.
CAGTCCGCAAAAGAAAAGGACAAAATCCAGGCTGCATAAACAACATGTTGCAATCCAATTAATGAAAGTTTTTTGCTACATTATCTTTCTATTTACCAACGGCTTGCTTCAAATGAACTTTTGGAAAGGGTGAGCATTAATTGCGGAACGCCCAAAACGCTAATGATAAGCTTGCACATGATTTGGTGTCAAAGTGTCCAAAGGAGATATTTGTGTCCAAAGACAGAGTTACAACATGCCGTAATGGAAGCAATTTGTGAATTTAACAAAGGGATTTACGCCTGTGAGAGAGCCCAAAAAACATTACATATACCTTTGAGAACTGTTCGCATGATCATGGTGTGATGCTCGAATCCCGTAAATTATTATTCAGAATCAGACGGAAAAACACCAATTACCAGCATGCACGCAAATTGATAAAAAAGCTATTTTAAAAGATAAATATTAATTGGAAAAAAGGGTGTTTCTTATAAAGCAGGATATTTCTGAGGTATTTTAATAATGTATTTTTTTTTTTTTTTTTTTTGTAAAATGTGTGCAAGCAAATATTTTTAATTTAGGCATTTTATATTAATAATTTTATAATTTCAGTTCTTTTCTTCATGTGTTTTTCATACAAATATATTATTTAAATATTATGTGAATCAAAAGATTTTAAACTTCTGTTACAACAGAAAAACATTTTTTTTAACGTTTTCTTCGAGTTTTTTTGATATTTATGTGCCATTCATACTGTGTAAAAATGTATCATTTACAGAAAATATGGGTTCAATTAATATGAAAAGCAATTATATTGAAGAAAAATGTATAGCTGATGTTTTAAAAGGGTATTTTAAATTTTTAAAGATTATAATAATAATATTTTATAAGTATAAACTTTAAAATGGTTTTTCTCAGCTTGTGTTTTTTCAATACATTAGTTCATTCGAAATGATACTCCTTCCACAATTATTATCCCATCACTTTCATTTTTTCTCTGTGTTTATAAATCATACATTTAACAAAATTAGGGATCCTTTTTGCTGTAAACTGAATACTTTTTATTAAAAAAATTGAAATGTAGGAGATATTGGGTTTTTCGTTAAATTTTAGCATATGTATTAACATTTTATTTTTTTTCTCCACAACCAATTAAGTTATTGTAAAATCGATCCCTAAAGTTGTTTAAAACATCCTTAAGAATGTTACAAAAATTTCATGTCAAAATATTAATAAATAGAGAAGGACTAAGATTTTAAAACATTTAATTTTTTTTTAAATTTAAATTTTTTAAATTGTGTGAATAACATATGCAAAATTACACCTCATATTGTTTTATTGAATATAAACATTATATGAAATGCTAAAATATAATTTTTAAACGCATAAATAAAAAAAAATTCAAAGTGTACCGAATTTCCTTAAACAATGTTTAAACAACGAAGGCGATACTTGAATTGACACCCCCTCTCGGAACTTCCCTGGTACGGCAACGGAAGACTTCGAACTTCGACAAATTTAACCTTAAACCCGCGTTACACGCGGAGCTAAGGCTCGAACTCTTGATAAAACATGGCCCGAGTTCGCTATCTTGAACACTAGTGCACCACTCTGGTGTACGAATTTTACATTTACTTTCACACCACCAGAATGCCACATCGTTTTCATAATAAGTCGATGAAAGAAGTGATTTATTTGTTTAATAATGACAATTTCATCGAATAGTAAAACAGCAAAACGCATTTAATATTTGGTTACAAACAAATGAGTTGCAAAGTTAATGGCAAGAAAAATATGAAGCAATTGCACAAAATTTCACAAATTTCTTCATGAAACAACGTAAAATATGAAGATACAATAACATTGAATACGAGTGAGAGAGTGAATATTAACGCCGCACTCTTCAAATACACGAGGAGTTTTGGTGATCGATTACTTACATTTGAACCATGTCACGTGACGACTACCGTAACCTGAGTTGGTACCTCCTCTCTTTAATACATCACACACCAGAAGGTGTGTGGTTTGAACTCTCGGAAGACTTAATGTGCATCGCTCCCCTATACGGTGGATATTAATTGAAACTGGACTAGAACTCCTGACACACCTTAGTCTCGAGTCCGTTACCTTGACCACTAGGGTAACGTTTCCCTAGCAAAAAATATGATAATGCTCTTTGTGTTCCAAGCAAAGGCTTTAAGCTGGACATACACAAAAGTTTGAATTTAAGAAAAAGCATTTTAAATACAGGAAAGAAAAGTGTTATTAATCCTTATTTAAAAAGCCAGCATTCTAAAAAATGCTTTGTTCAAGATGTCAACAGATCATAAAACAAACTTGAATTAAAAAAAAAATTTGCAAATTTATCATTTGCACTATTTAGTAAAAAGTGGTAAAATATGTTTTTCAGGTTAAAAACTACTGTTATTAATTTATGTTATTGTATAAATAAAGATTGGGACAACTTCAAAAATTATTTTACATGCCACGCATATATATATATATATACACATTACAAAAATATACACAAATAGTTATAAACCTAAGATAACTGTAGTCATATTAGAATAAAGTTTTAGCCACAGTAGTACTAAAGCAAACTCCTAGCCTAAGGAACCAGGATTGCCGGTTTAAACAAAGTTTTGCGGTCAGCCAAACTTTACCTGAATTTTCCAATACGCAGAGCCATAGGGAAAGTAAGAAATTTTAAGAGAAGTTTAACTATATTATTACAAATAAACAATAATTTATTAATTATTAATGTAAAATATAAAATTATAGCCTTTAATAATTACTAGAATATTTTAAAATCAAATCTAAAACAATTTGATAAATACTTATCGCGTGAGTACAGCAAAAAACTTTTCCCCGGGCAATAGAAAGATGAATAACAGTAACGCATAAAATTATTAAGTTTTGACAAAATAACAATAAGTCTATATATATATATACACACACATTTAAAAAATCTAAATTTTGTTTTAAAATTATAGTAAGTAACAGTACAACCCTAACATATACAATTAATATTAAATAAAATATAATATTGCTAAATTACTTAGCTTGAGGAGCCATCTATCGATTAACTGTACAACTAATATCATATTTCTTATATTAAACTGTTAGGTGTATATCATTTTATAGAGTTTGCAGGGCATCCATGTGTTCCGCGCGCGCGCGCGCGCGTACAATGTTTAATAAAGTTAATAAAATTTAAAGATATGTTACATTTATCACTAACTACTTATTAAGATAAATAAAATTGAAAATATTATTTCTATATATACATATAGTTAAATTCGAATTCCAGTAAGGCACTTTAATAATAATAAAATAAAAATCATCTCTTTCATCATAAATATTGCTATGCAATTTATAGTTCGTAATAAACAATGATGCATTCAAGTAATTAGTTTTAAGCGCTGTTTAAATTCAGCTAAATTCTGTTCAATTCTGACAAGAACGTCTGCTTGTCTTGCAATACTGCAAATGTACACGGTTTTTATTATTGTTGGATTTGTTATGAAATGAATATATTTCTTATTTATTAGAGTGGCCGTAGTAGACTAGTGGTTATTTTAATGGACGGCTAACTGGCGTTTCTTGTGTTTAATCCTAATGCTTTTACAGACAGGACTTTGAAATTATTCGATGCGGAATATATCTGTGGAGATTTAAACGTACTTGCGTTGGTGTGGTATGGAATTTATGAGATTTGTTTGCTACGTGAATTGTCGTCCTCCTCATTAAATTAGGTCCAAAATTTAGATGCCGGTCTCTAGTAGCCATCGTAACGCTTTATATTGCAAAGTTAATATAATTTTTTCTCTCACTAACCAAATCCGATTTTTCCGTGGGAGGCTTCTCTTAGAGTGTTCTTGATTTCCAGTAACTATATCTTTCTAATCGTTGTCAGTATATGAACAAAACGATGAAAATATGGTTACATATTATAATATAATTTTTAGTATATAAAATCAGTCTTCTATAAGCTGTTGAAAATAAGTCAATTCTTTAAAGTTTACTTTTTATCACAGTGACATGATTGTATAAATGTTATACTGTCTATATAATACCTCATACTTAGAAATTATAATTATCATTAGACTACCAAAACATACATGAATTGTTTGTATTTTTATGACATCCTTGTCTTTCCTTACGCATTTGATTTCGAACTTGAACGTATAGTTATATCATTTCAATATTTTTCAAATTATTTCAACTCATAATTGAATAACTTGCAAATTCTCTTTCAATTGGTAAAAAAAGAATTTAATTAAAGATTTTTTCTTACATTTAACGATTACTTTTCAGCGATATATTTAAATTAATTCTTAATGTTATTAAAAAATTTAATATTTGTATGTATTACAGTAAATCAAAGTAATGAGAATAGACTGATTTATAAAAAAATGCAGAGAAAAGATAGACACATCCACTTACAATTGTAGCATTTTACAAATACGTTCATAAAGAAATTCAAGCAGTGTGTTACTTTTAGCAAATGTGTCGTCTATTTCTGCACATAAAAAATTCTTGTAAGAAGGAAACACACTTTTAACTAAAGCAATGCCGCCATCTGCGTGAAATGAACGAAGCTGAAAGTATATATAAAGAAAACTGAAATAAAAAAAATTTAAATAAAAAAAATAATGTGTGATTTCACCAACTTAAACCGTTTTAATATTTTACAACTAGAATAGTTTTTAATCATAATTGAATCTTGCAATAGATAGGCAGATTTACTGAAACAGCGCAATATTTTAACTACATAAATACAAATAGTTTGTCATGTAATATTTAGCTTAATGTCACACAATGTGCCGGTAATACTTTTAAATTGTTAAATTATCCACATAATAGAAAAAAATTGTCTTCAAACAAAATCACATTAACATAAAAAACCACTTATAATTATCAAATTTTACAAATAAATTCATTTTTCTGTAAAATGTCAAGCACGTTATCTATGATTAACTTTATTGGGAATTCTCTAAGGTTTCTATTGCTGAAACCAGTTTAATGGTTAAAATTATGTTTTCAATAGGTTTTTCTTCCTTGACTTACGTACTGTGTTTAAATATTGTAGACGTTTTTTCGTAGGAAGTTGGTAACTTTTAGGTAACGTAGAATTTATATTACGTCACTAGCATTTTTACCGTCGATAAAATTCAATTATTTTAAAGAACGTTTCAAAGTCGGTAGGTTGCAAATCAAAACTTTACCAGAACGGAAATAGAACATGTTTTGTTTCACACTACAAACCTAACAATCTTCTACACACTATTAATCAATTTTTTTAAATGAGTATGAGGGGAAACAAGGCAACCACATGATTAAATTCGAATTCCAGTAAGACACTTTAAGAATAATAAAATTAAAATCATCTCTTTTATCATAAATATTGCTATGTAATTTATAGTCCTTAATATACAATGATGCATCCAAGTATTTTTTTAACTGGATTACTATTGATTTTAACTATATTTAAGTAATGGGGATACAAAGTAATATTGGGTTTAGCATTATTTTTACCAAAAATAATTAGATCATCTAAAAATGTAATATTTAGTATTAATAATTTATTTATGTTCGTAAAAGTGTAAATATAAATTTGCCAAACTATTGCTAGCAGGGTCATCTTGAAGAATTTTCATGGAACCATTAAAATTAATGCAGTTTTCATTTAAGACTAAATCTATGAGAGTTCTTAATTTTTTTAAAATTAATAATAAGGTTATAATTTTTATGATTTTTTTTTAAAATTACCTTACTAATATCATTGTTATCAATGAAATTGAAAAGGTCTTCAAAATCATAACCATAAAGTAAATAAATATTTTTTTTTAAAAAATCAATAATATTTTTACTATTTTTATTCATAGCTATAATTTATTGCATATTAATGAAGTTTTGTACAATATTATGCCACATTTTACCTGCAGTAGTGTTTGATATATTTTTTAAAACTGTCACCGTTCTAAATTTAACAGGATTTTTATGGAATTTAGGGGTTAAAAATATACATGAAAACTTAATCTTATGAATTCTAACACCCACTTTTACACATTTATTTTCTTTATATGTATATTGCGGATTTCTAGGATTACAGTAGATATAAAGAAAAGTGGACATTCTTTCAAGAATATGATTTTAGAAAACGCGTATGAAGCAGTCGTAAATGTTTAAAATAAGTAAAATGTGCCTTCATAATTATAATTCCTTTCTCATATTGTATTACTATTTCTTAAGTATTTCTTAAATATAAAATACACTATTTGGGATATTCTGGATTTCTAATGAGGATATATTTCGAAGTTGGACACCAAAATTTATGGAATCATTGAGCATTTTACTTGGAATCAATAAAGGTAAGGAAATAAGATCCGTAAAAATTATTTAAAACTTCAAGCGTGAAATTATATTTTGAAAAGACATCAAACTTCTATCACTCTAAAATAATAATATAAGTATAGTCCTTAAATGACGCAGTGTCTAATATTTTTTACTATTTTTAATTCTTAATTTAATTTTACTTTAAAATATTTTTCGGCCAGCCAACCTTCACCTGAATTTGCCAATACACTGGGCCATAAGAAATTTCCTCTATATTTAGGCGCATTGCAGCCATAAATACAAACAAATTAAGCGAAATTATAATTTTACCAATGATATTGTGTTTATAAATGTTGTAAATATTTGCCGTATTAAAAAGAAAAAGACAAACTGTAGTAGTTAACTAATTGGATTAGATCCTAAAATGAATAAGTTCATCTTTAGTGAATTGTATATATATAACTTTTTTGAAAAATATGTTTGATATAATTTAAAACCGTCAGATCTAAAAATTACGAAATTTTAAGAATTATTTTTTTAATACTACTCAGTGAAGATATTCTAAAAAAGCAATAGTAAAAACATTGATTCATTAAAGAAGAAAACTACAGTTTTTTTTAAAATTTAATATACACATTTAAGCAACAAAATAATTGAACATTACAATCAATTCCATTCATTATATTTAGTTTATTACTTTATTTTTGCAATTGATTGTATTCAAATGTGTTTTAAAATTGTTTCTCGTTTCAATATTTTAAAATTTGTATCAAAAATATATTATTATAAAGCATATTTTTTACAAAGATGATGTTTTTATACAAAACATGACTTCTTTAATGTGTTTCTTCCTTATAAAATATGTTCATTCCAAGATTGAGTACTTAGTTTATAATTATAACATAAGTTCTCAACTAACTATGTTCACATACATATTTATTGGTTTATACAATAAAAAATTACCTGATTTTTTTAAAAATATGAGAGCAGCATTAGTAGCATTTTTTGTTCCTGTTTAATGTGTCAATAGGTGGCAAATGTTGAAAAATGTGTAGTGACACATACAGAGGTATCCATGGCTAGATAAATGAAAGGCAGTTTGTGTCTAGCACAGAAAATATTATGTTACTTTTGAATAAATTAATCTCCCTGTTGTATGAGAAGCACGAGTTGAACAACCATTATTTCTACTCTAATAAAGAATATAAGATATCTTGATTTTTTAGCTATCCACGACTAATGTAGATATTTACCACTACTATTAAAGCTTCTTGTTGGGTTACTGGCATGATTCCTGTGTTGATGGAATCAGGATATAAAAAGTATATTAAATTTAAATAGTACAGCAGGTCACTTCATTGAAGAAAGTTTTCCTTTTTTTTTAAATTTCTAATGGCAGAGTATTAACAGCTGCATCAAAGAGAAAAAATAAAGAAAAAAATTAGCAGTTATAGAGACTGCCGATAGAAGTGAAAACTTAGATTTTTTAGTATTAAAATTTGTAATTTCATATTGTTTGAATAAAGTTATCAACACCAATCTGGTTTCCACATCTATTGACACTCCGGGCAACAACTAAATGCATGTCTATATGGTTTATTTTTATCCCAATATATTACGGGCTGTACAAGATCATGACAAAATATAAATACAATCCAATTGAAATAACAATTAATATACAATCATATTATTTGTGGATAGTATTTGCATTTACTTAAATTTCAATGTACTTGATTTTTAACATTATTTTAATTGTTTGCATCATTGTCATCATTAATTTCAACAATACTTAGACTGTTTGTACTTTCAATCCTTTCATTTTGTTCTAAAAAAGATACAATAGGCTTATGGTAACTAAAGTAAGAAATTAAAACGTTTGATTCAAAGTTATCCAAGTATGGCGTTAAAACCGCATCGATCGTCGTTTTATATTTAGTAGTACTTTTTCATTCATTGGACATATTTAAATTAAGTGTTTCATTTAGACATTCAATTAGTGGTAGATTTTTATCATCTGCAATTTTAATATTGAAGTCTCCACTTAAAATCATCGGTACATTATCATGTTTTCTGCCAAATCTTTTTTCGAGTATTTCAGAACCTTCTTTTGAAAAATCATCAAATTTTTGAATGAAAATTGTTTTATATGTGGCATCTTCCCCCAAGTATAGAAGGAATATGCCATCCACGCTTATTTTCCCATTTCTACTCAGTTATGGCCTCCTTTGCATGCATCATATGTGTGACATAATGTGTAAATCACTAATACTGCTAATATATTTAAAATAACAAGTACATTTATAAACTTTAATTATGAGGAATGTAAAATTATTAAAGTTGTACTCAACACTTTAAATGCTCACGAGATCCAAATATAACATCGATTTAACACTATTAATTCAGATAAATGCACAAGCCACACACTTAATGTCGGACCACAGACTCTTTGCACTAGTGGCCCAGTATTGCTATCTATAGACGCATAAAAGTACTATTAATAAACTGGCATCTTCACCCAACTGGAGTCTACTCCTGAATTAAATTAATATCCATAAGTACTATACACAAAATAGTTATAAAATCTAAGAAAAACTAGTCAAAATAGTAAGAAATATTTTCTACTTTAGCATAATAGGAAACTCTTGGCCTTAGGAACCAAAATTTGCTGGTTTAAACAAAGTTTTGCGTCTAGCCAACCATTACCCGTAATTTGCCAATACTCTGGTTCATAGGAAAAGGAAGAAATACTACGAAAAATTTAAATATTACAAATAAAAAACACAATACTTAATATATAACGATAAAATTGTAGCCTTCTATTAACTAGGAAAGAGTTAATATAAAGAATGAATTTAATCTATACGTATACTAGCTGACCCGGCCACGCGTTGCTGTGGCTATGTTTTAAGGGTCTAAGGACTCAAATTGCAAATTTTTCAATTTTTTGAAAAAAATATATGTTAAAGCATTAACATTTCTGAGCATTTTGATACCAAAATGTTGTTGATACTGTAGAAAGTTCCGAAGTTATTGAGAAATAACTAGAGAAATTTAAGTAAAATCCCTATCTCATTCGTATCTTTAACTTCATTTTTCTCAAAACAACAAATTTTAGCTTGCGCGAAGAAATTATCAAAAACTATTTATGAGATCGATTTGAAATTTCATAAACGTGTTCAAAATATGGCTCTTCATAACTTATACTTCAATTTTCAAAAAAAGAGTTAATAAATTTTTTTTATTTGAATTTAAATTAGTTTTTTTCTTAAAATTTTAAAATTTTCGTTGTAATTGTATTTAAACAATATATTTTTTTCTTTAAATTTTTTAAAAAATTCTATAACTTTGAAAGTGAACATTTTTATACCAAGTAAAGTTAATTTTGTAAATTTTGATCAATTTTGTACTTCAGAATCTTGCGCGCTGTAAAATACTAATTTTAAATTTTTGGAAAAATTTTCCAACTTTATTTCCTTATAAATTAACAAAAAATTTCTCAAATTCTCCTAAAATTTGAGAACGAATGTAAATATATGTGATTATCATGTGATAAAAATTTCAAATGATTGTTTTGCTTTATTGCTAAGTTACATTGGTTTCAAGAAGGAAATTTTTTTCGAGTGCACAGATATATGTTAAGGGTCCTGAGACCCCTTAATACGTTTGTTCGATATTATACTAAGCTATTCAATGCAGTCAAATGAGTCTTCGTTTATAATTTTGGAAGGTTGAAATAAAGTATAAAACAACAAATTATTTTAATTTTGCATTTCATTCATCTCCTATTTGAGTGTAGTATAATGCATGAATTACGAACGAAGTCGATAAGTAACAACATATGAAGATTTAATTTTATAAATGTGTTAAATAACGTGGATTTTTTGCAATTTTAAAATTATTTTTATGATTTTAAAGTATAACAACAAATAATTTTATACAACTAATCGCTAATCGGTGCCCAATATTTTTCGGTAACCTGTATTTTGCTAACTCAAATAGATTCAACGGTTTCCGCACACGTGAGCATGTAACATCTAGTTGCCCATTCCAAAAACATGGATTTCCTAAGTCTAAGTATCAAATGAATATTGTTCGGTTTCAGATTAATTTATGGTCATCACGAAAGCCAAACGAATCGAAATTGAAGCCTTTTGAATGGTATTAGAAATTCTGATGGCATCAGTGGAATACGTGGCAACAAATTCCGTAGTAGCCGAACCGAATTTTCGTTCAAACTTTACAGTCAAAACGTTTGCTTCAAGAAGTTCCCGGTATAATTTTTTGATGATCAAACGTGCACCGTTGCATTATCTAGGTGAATTTAAGTTAAGCAGATAATAACCAGGGTACCAACCGAAGATTATATGGTGACATTCCTGATATATCTAGATAATTCAAAATTTACGGTTTTGTTTTCATCAACAATAGTGTCGATTGGTTTAAAAAAACGTTGGATCATCTGGCAACAGCCCTGTGTCTGAAAGTTTATTTCATCACATTATCAACATTTTTTTCTGATTAAGTAACATGATTACAGTGGCAATAATTATCAAGATAATTATACAGTATATCCGGAAAGACACTCTCAATCGGTTCCTTTTTTCCTAAAGAACATTACAGAAATCGTATGGGTATATCATGCATTATGTATTGGAATGAAGTTCTACTTCACCGTTTCCGATATTCAGTAGTTGGTAAGGAAATATTTGCTCAGACTGATCATCTTGCAAATGTACTCGCGTGTTTATGGTCAGTCGAAGTGTTTCCACGCTTCGCCATCAAAACGATTGGTTTAAACAGGCGTTAATCTCGTGAGCAAAAGTAGAGCGTGTAATGGCTGTTAATACCTGTCGGAAATCACCACAGTAATAAAACAGCAACAGCGAATATTCTCTCCTTACATTTTAAATATTGCAAAGCTCTATGTAATGCTTTGAGTGAATGTTTATGTTTCATGGTACACTTATCCCTGATCACAAATGAATTCATTTGCAATACTGTAGCCAATCCACTCTTTTTATTTCAATGGTACTCATTGCATCTTGTATTTTATGAATGTCCAATGGCAGCTGATGCGGAATGTGCAGTTTTTCCGCCATCTAAAACAGTGATAACAATGACGGAAGATGAAATTTCCTATTACAATCATATTTTCGCACGACTGCACCTGAAAGTTTAGTTGCTACAGGGAAGGAGGTGGAAATCGAACACAAAGCCACCTGACCTCATTCCAGCAATATCCAGAAAATTTACGGAAGCCTTTGAAATCTGTATCCAGATTCTCGTCCCCACCCCGAGAAGTACTCGGTGCCCACTTTCGACGGCCTTGCTCTTGTAAGTTCAGTCTCTGAATGGGTACATTATGGTCGGTCTGCATTATCCGGAAAAAGTTACGGTTGTTTCTAAAATCCGATTTCACATTATTATTGTTTCCCATCCAGAAAAACACCAGGAATGCATTTCTCTCTCCTCAAGAATTTTAAAAAGCAAGCCTTTTCCACAGTTCGTGCAAAATACATTTGTCTGACATTATTTGACGTAGATATGAGATTATATTGAATTGGATTGAGAACATTCGGATCGGCAGTTCCGAAATACAATCAAGATCCACTTTTTGCGTCTCTATGTTGGCAGTGGCTGCGGTAGCCAAGTTTGTCTAGGCATCGGATCATGGCTAGCGTGTCATGAGTTCGAGCCCAGTACCTCTGAAAACCCGCCATGTAGGGGAGCGATTCACGTTAAATCTGTCGAGAGCTCAAACGTCCTTCCGTTGATGTGGTGTGGTAGTTAGGAGAGGGCATGCCAGCTCAGGTGTTGTCCGTGTTACTTGACCATGGTTCAAAATTACGTGGTCAGTCGCCAAAAGCCCTTGTGTAGCTAAAAAGTGCGACTTTAAGATTCACTCACTCACTCACTTTACGTCGGCAAGATAGGCTGGTACTGCTGTCCGAGATTATTCCGATCCCCCAGCATTATGTGGCAACAATACAGGAATTTCTCTATTTCGATTTCAGGCTCACTTAAACCATCTCAAATTACACCAGTAGTACACTTTTCCGCACCAAGACTTTAAGGATTAGCTCCTGCCCCGGTTTGCGTAAAAGACGGTCATCCTGAATTATCCGGCTAAGTTACTGTTATTTCTCAGATTGAATATCAGATTCGGATTATCCGTTTTAAAATATACCAGGTACCAAGTGTTCACGATCGAAGGCTTTCAAGGCAAACCCTAGCTACGGAGTGTCTATAATACGGTCGACTGGCATTACCCGACAAAGTTATCTCCTAACATTCAACTTGAGAATCTCCTTTCACTTCCGAAATGCACACGGAGCTGACTTCTGATGCTACATCGGAGCAAGTTCAGTCGCTAGAGATAATGAAAAACCGGACGCACAGGACTCGAATCATTTGCTTTTTCTCCTAATTCAGACAATAGCCGGCAAGTTTAGTGGAGTTTCTGAAATATAATTCCAAATTATAGTTTCCTGCCCTTAGATACAACTGGAAATTACTTTTGTTCTCCTGAGCCGGCAAATTCAGTCCCTGAAAGGGGCATTAGGGTCGTCCGGCATTATCTGGCAAAGTTACAGAAATTTCTAAAATTCGATTTCAAACTCTCGCTCACCATCCCGAATTACAACAAAATCGCACTTTTCCCACTCCAAGATAGTAAGGGTAAGCTTGCCACAGTTTACGTAATAAATGGTCGTCATGAATTATCCAGCAAAGTTACAGTTATTTATCAGACTGGATATCAGATTCAGATTATGCATTTTGAAGTACGCCAGGGTCCAAGTTTTCCCGATTCAAGGCTTTCAATGTAAGGATGTTATGATGTGTCTAAAATACGGTCGGCCTTTATTATCCGGCAAAGTTACGGTTATTTTTAAAAACTGACTGAAAACTCGGATTCCACACCTCGAAATATTCCAGGAACTAAATTTTCGTGCACTTTTGTTTGTAATATCTGCTTCCACAGACAGATGAGCAATGCCACATTTTGCGATTATTCCCTTACGGGGATCTGGAAACGTTTTTTCTGGATTCTTCACATTTCCGGCTATAAAAAAATACTGTGTGATTAATGAAATAAAAACCATCCTATGTTTTAAGTTGGACGAAATGCCACACAGTATGCAAAATTATATTATGATCGGTTGAGTAGTTTCGGAGTCCATTGCGGACAAACACTGTGACACTTATATTTTATATATAAAGATATATATAGAGAGAAATAGATTTATATATATATATATATATATAATATATATATATATATATATATATTTAAAAATTAAAGAGTGAAATTGATATCATCAATTTTAACTAACACAAAAGCTAATCTTTTTCAGAGAACGCAGATTAAATTCCATGAATAGTTAATTATCATGGGAGTATTTTTCGAACTATCTGGTCATTGCAACACCTTGGTGCATAATGAAACTTTGACCATTAATTTGAGAATCGCTTCTTATAGACACTTTCAGAGGGTATATTTCCGTTGTATTGTAGCTCCCGCTATTCATTCATTCATTGGACACCAAATCTTTATCATTTGCACGTTCGGTACGAATGTTTTTGCATACGAAATTTCATTACAATTACAATCGATCAACTCCTTCTTGGTGCGTCGTATTTGTTGTTGTTGTTATAGAGTGAAATTATAGTAATTTTTTATTGTTATAAATACGATTTACCACTTTTTATTAAAAGAAGAAAGCTGCAAATGTGCAATGCAGCTGTTCTTCAACCATCGTGATTTTCTTCAGCCTTAAGTTTCTTGAGCATTGAACAAAGCTTTCCTGTAGAACGCTGAATTTATAAGTGAATATTACACCTTAGAAACATTTTTTCTCAGTTTTTTAACACGAGTTATGCGTTTCATGCTCTACTTTTTAATAACTGTTGAATTTTTTTGAGTACTAGAATATATGTTGATCAATACATATAGATTAGTTAAAAGTATTGTTTTGCCGATCTTAATATTTAAATGTGTATATCGCATATTGAATATTTCACCAATTAAAAGTAAAGTAATGTAAACTGTTCTGTTACACTTAACACACTAGCGGTGTCGGTTGGACATTGCGAATTAAAATATTTAAAGCAATTATATTTTAACTATGTAATTGCAGGGCTACTGTTCAGCAGGGTTTACTTTAAGTCTTTTTAATATTGAATATTTATTACGTATCATGTATTAAGACCCTTTATATCATAAAACAATTGACGTTGGTATTACGTTTCCCGAAACTTGCTGGGCCATTTCTCAATCACAAAACATTTCGAGTCACAAATGATCCAGGAATATTACTATTAAACGGTATCCATTCTGTACCATTTCTAGCGATATATGCATCAGAATTTTCTGGAATATTATGAATAGCATCTACACTTTCTTCAGATTCGTTGCAGTCTCTTTCATTCAATCTTATGTGTTCCTCGGAATCTAAATTACAGCCGATTCATTCTCAGAAACAGTAGCTGAAACAGATGGCCATTCTTTTGAGCATTTATTGTTGTAACGAAATTTGTAAACTGTTATAAATGTATGTTAAGTATTAATGTATGCTAAATATGATGTCCATTACAACGCCCTCGAGTAGCGAAATTTTGAACTAATTTTTTTATTCGCTCAAAGAAATTCCCATCCCTTTCTTTATGTCGTACACAGAATTTTACAGCTTTCTGAACAATAGTTTCGTCTGTACAAAATTTTGAAGTAGGGTCGTTTAATTATGGACACCCGGTATATATAAATGTAATGACTTCTTCTAACTCTTTAACTTTACCCGTTAAATTATTTCCTAATCATTTGGCACAAGACCGTTATAATCTTAATCTTAATCTAATTGTTCGCACGCATTTGCATCCAATCACGACCCCTGTTACAAAAGAGTCGTACGTCCTTCTCCGCCAGTATAATAAGTTCGGAGCCATCGGTTGTTCTCTCTCTCTTTGTGCTTTGTCTGTTTCGTCGACTACGTGTTCGCGTCTCTGCTAAGTGTTGCTTCTGATTTTTGTGTGTGAAACTTCGTTCAATTATTTTAATGTGATTGTACTTTTTTATTAGTGATGTTCAATAAACGTAAGTTGAAATCTACAGTGGAGCAGTTTTCTTTCAAGACATAGCTATCCCTTGACCAAGTCTACCATTAAAACTTAACTTTGGTAATTAATTTGTCCATACTAAATTAAGAATAAGTTTAATAAATGCTATTGACTCCACGAGCCAAACTTTGCTCGAAATTTTTCAAATGAAGGTTTAATTTTATAAAATGAGACTCTATATCCGAAAGGTTGCCCAGACGGTTGAACAAATGTCCGCGAGAATACCAGAAGTGATGGACTTATGAAACACAGCAACAGAGACGAAATGTGGCATTTGGGCTTTTCGAAATGGATGATTGACGACGTTTTTGTGGGGAAACTTTATTGCACTAGATGCCCTCATACCCCTATCAGGCTGAGAGGTGACATTGTATTGTCGACTTTGATTAAATGGATGATTAAAAAAATAAATATTTTGATTACTCAATTTTTTTCCCATTTTGTTCCAATTTAAAAATTAGAAAGGAAATGTAACATAATACTTATTCTATTACTCTAAAGCATAGGTTCCCAACCTTTTTTGCACTAGCGCTCCGTTTTCGCGGGAGAGAATATTTCTGTGCCTCCCCTTTTTTCAAGTGAATATTTCGACACCACCACCCTCTCCCACTCTAGAGAAATAAGAGTGTACATAATGCAAGATGAAAAAAAAAAGTTAAATTTTAAAAACTTATTCTATTACTAATAGAATATATTTTTTTTAATTTAATTTTTTTCTAAAGCCCCATTTTTTTTACTTGCGAATTTGAGATACCTATTGCCACATATATATTTAGATGTGTAATATTATATATTTAATCATAGATAGGATATCGTTGGAATTAAAACGCACTACTGAATTTTTTCTTCCTTTCAAAGAGTGAAATAAAAGTTTTAGTTACATGCTATAGAGACAGGCAAGGGATTTGATGATACGAATTAATTCATAATAAACTATTGCTTTCAAAATAAATATAAATTGACAGTTGCAGCTTTAACCGAATCACATGTTAATTCCTAGTGAACATATTCAATTATGTTTCTTCGATAATATACGTAATGAAATGGAGCGGAAAAAATATTTTTCGTACTGCTCACAAAGACAACACGTGCACTACAAAAATTAAAATACAATATATCATTCAATTTAATGTAGGTCTGAATGCAATGAAATATAACCTTTAAGTTTTCATCCACTCCCCGAGTTACTGAAATATGTGAATTTTCGTACATGTGATACAGAAATGATTTAAATACATACACACAATCAACATAAGGTAAACAGTATTCAAGTTTTCTTTTGCTAGTACATAATCAGCGTGTTCTTTTGGCCTATTTTTAGACTTTGGTTAATCTACACAAGTCTCTCCATACCATCTAATCGCCCCCTAATTATTTCTGGATCTTTTACTGCCCCTGTGCAAGCCTCAAATGCCCAGAAGGTGGCGTTATCGCCCACGTTCAGAATATATGCTCTTAAGTAATTTGTTGAATATATAACATAAAAGTAACACATACAAAATTAAAAAAATATCTTGATAATTTGTATGGTATATAATTAAGGTCGCGTATTTCGTGTCAGTAACTTTAGCGTCAAAGTGCCTTTTTATTGCATTCAATACGTTATCAAGTATGGGAAGGGTGGGGGGCGTGATGAAAATTAAGATTTAAAACCGGGTCACAAATATTGAAAGTTCTCGAAACAGTGCCGTAACCGGTTTGCCTGTAAGCCGTAAGGGGTACCAAAAGCTAACCGCAACTGGTTTGCCCACGCGCTGAAAGGCACTTATATTTTTCTTTTTCTCTTGATTTGAACTTTTTTTAAAAAATTTTATATTGAAATTATGAGAGCTAGTTTTGTAAGAGGGAAAGTATGTCTTTGGTTTTAAGTTCTACTCATTCGGGATTTTATTTGAAGGAATTCTTCTATGAAATCAGGAATTTAGATGCTTAAACATTTTCTTTATGCATTGGTGTAATTAATTAAGAGAATGTTCAGATTTGATCGATTATCTCTAGAACTATGGACAGATTTTAACCCTAGAATGTGCTACCCTTTGAAATACTGATGGGAATGATACCCATTCGTCTCCCAGACGACCTGTATTTTGGCATGTTAAAACATAATTTAAAAGGGAATAACATAAAAATGAAAACGGTTTCATTGTATCAAATCTTTACTTAAACAATAAATTTGAAATGCATTTATTTTTTAAGCAATCCTTAAACATATCAACAGGTCGCTCTAGAACATAATAAATAAAATTTGCATGTCACTTACACGCATGTTTTTTATGTATCATTCAGGTGATTTTTTTATACAATACATGGTTTTATAATGCTTCTTGTACAAATGCATATAGAATTATTCCGACTTAATTTTGGGAGATTGTAGTTAAAATCAATTAAATTCATGTTTTGAAAAGAACAATGCAAAAAGTAAAACATTTATTCATTGGTGTGTAAAAAAATATTTTTTACCTTATTTTTTAACTAAGAGGACAGCATTAGCTGCAGTTTCCAATTCCCACCCAAAGTGTATGTAGGCAGTAACTGTAGAATAACACGTAGTGACACATGTAGTGGCTAAATTATAATTAAGATAATTTTTCGTGCTAATTTGTACTTAAGATCCTGTTTTTTTTATAATCTTATGGCTTGGGATAATGATATAATAAATATGAATATTATGTAGAGTTTAATTTAGAGCTGTCAGTACTTTATAGCAAAAATTACAATCCATTTTTTCATTTTGCATTCTACCATGAAAATTGATATCCTTCTAAATGGGGACTCTCGAAAACACAAACACAAATCAAAAACAAAGACATCAAATCTTTGTAGTAGACATTGAATCTGTAAGCGCTTGTATCCTTAAAATTACTCGGAGTGTATCGATGTCATTTCTGTCAGATTTTAATATAAGTAGAAGTGTACTTCTTGATATCTAGGAAAATAAGGTTGGTTACACTATTCTTATATGCATCCTACATGCAGCAGTGTCCGCACGCAGAATATAATAATACTTTTGAATAAATTGATCTCATTCTTGCATAAGAAACACGAGTTGGACCACTTTTATTTGTACTATAATGAAGGAGGGATTCTGCTTTTTTTTTTTTTTTTTTACTTTTCAAGACAGGTGTAGAAATTTCATATAATTGACAAAGCTTCTTGTAAAGTAGTGGCATGAATGTGGGCAGATGACAAGTATATTTAATTACCTATTATTACTGGGCCCTTACTATCCAAAGACTCACGAGGATTAAAACCTTTAACTCCTTAAGGCATTTTTTTATATAGCCGTTAAGTGTGTGTGTGTGTATAATTTTAAAATGGAAGTTGCGGATAAGTCGAAGAACAAGAACTGAGCACTCTTGAACGAGAACTCGTCCTGGGTTCCTGAGGCTCCTAGAAAAGCTGTTGTAGCTCATTTTAGACTTTTGAAAGAGCATGACTGCCTGAGATTTCATCTCTACAGCATTGATATCGCCGACTCACCAGACTGTTCTTTCTGTGACTCTGGTCTGCCTATGGCCACTGAACATGTGGTCGTATGCCATGCACTGCTTAACTTAAATTAAATTGTCGAAAAATATTGGATAGCACGTGCACTAATGGCATAAGTGCTATTGTAAATGTGTGGCATTTGTAAATAAACAAAATATTCCTGGTTTCTTTCCAGAAGAAAGGTTTTTTAAAACAAGTTTTTAATGGCAGATTAAGTTGCAGCAGAGAACAAATATAAAGAATAAGGAACACCCCACGAACAAATAATTTTCTCCATTTTCACATTTTTCTCTATTTTGAAAAATCTAGAACAGTCTATATAAAACAATTTGTAGATATTTGAGATAATTGCTTAAATTTTATTCAGTAAAAAAAGATGTATCAAGGTCTAAAATTGAGAAAACAACTCTTATGTATGTAGAAGCTTTAAATTTTTTAGTCATTTAAAAAGTTCTCAGGGTTGTAATTCATCTTATATCATCAAATATTAGAAAGTATAGCAAAAGGTAAAAAAATATATATATATTATTTTGCTGATCCTCTACTTTCGCCTGAAGATGATCTAATATTGTAAGGCAATACTGGACATACAGATATTATCACGTGTCATAAAAATTGAAATAAACACATAAATATCAGAATAATATTTCATAATACAGCATTTCACTATATAAGTGAACGCCTTCCTTAAATTCTAACTTATCACAGATAACTATGGAGTTGGTATAGACATGATACAAAATGACATGAGCATTCAAGTATATATTAAATATTTCTTGCAATAATATATGGTACAAAAATCCTGACGGTCAAAAACAAAATAATTCATATTTTCATCATACGTACTTCATTTTTAATATTTACAATAAAAAATTTCAAAAACGTATTTATATGAGGCTATATTCTGATTAATCGATGACTGCTGAAACGCGCCTAAGTTACCAAAAGGTGGGAAATAATCCGAGAAATCCATTTTGTCTATTTAAGTTCCAAAATTACTATTAGTTAAAAGTATATCAATTAAAACGGTTAAAAATCACGACTGAACTGCATGTAGCAATGTTAATGTTGTAAAAATTATATAAATTGGCATCGAAATCCAGTTTTAAACTAAAATGGTACGTTCCTCATTTTGCTCTATTTACTTTATTCATTCACTTTAAGTAATTGTTTTTACCATGTGATTTACTGTTAATATATTAGTAAAATCACAATTATGCAACGAATAACATTTTTTTGCTTCTTGAGCTGTCCAAAGTCGTAAGTATTAGTCCAGGTTACCGAAAAAACGCCATTTTTTTCTTTTCATAAAAGACTAAAACAAATAATCTATAGAAAACAATGCGCAGATCCTTCAGACATTAGCCAAATTTGGAATATGGTAACGATGCTATCAAAACAAAAAAAATCACAAACAAATCCTTTTGGTTGCTTTAAAACTTAAACATTTTAAGTGTGGTATTTCGCTTTACATAAGCAAATGTCGGTAAGTAACAAAACAACAAAAAGCACTTATTTCCTGATTAGCTGCATCTACTTTTACTTAGACGCAACCTAAAAGAGAGTTAATATCGTACGAATAGTAAGAAAACCCATTAACAAGCAGCATAAATACTTAATGACTAGAACTTTATTTTTTTAATACAGCAGTCCTCTGTAAAAAAAGGACGCTTTTCCCAATATTATGTTTGGTTCCAGATAACTATTGGATAGATAAATGATAAGCTAGATAGTCACTTGAATATTCAAATATATATTAAAGATTTCTTGCAATAAAAAGTTGCATATAATAAACCTATTTGATTGAAATGTAACGAAACATACTTTTGTAAAATATATAAATGCCGTGTTTTGCGAGTGAACATCAAGACATTTTATTTTAACCGTCTTAATACCATGAAATCACTTTCGAATCTGATTTGTAAGAGACAGAGACGGACACGTGTTAAAAATCAAGAGTCCGCTGTTAATCAAAATCCAAATGTCTTTTCAAGTACATTCCTTATTGAAGAGGTATATTTGAAATACTAGGAAATAAAAATTAATGGTAGGGTCGGCGAAGATCTGTTAAATTTATGTGTTCTTCTTTCCCAAACAGGGTAATAAATTTAATACTTGAAGATATAACGGGAAAATAAAATTTAGAAGTGATCTAGGGTTTAATTTTAGATCTAATTTAATTATCCTTACATAATTATAGTACAAAATATAAGGAAATCACATCTAAAATTGAGTGATCTTTCGATCATCCAAAAATCGGGCGTCACGATTCATATCAGTGTGCCACCTAGTGGTGGCGGAAGAGAGGGTATCAGTAAGGGTTTGGGCAGTGGGAGGGTTGTAAAAAAAATTATGTTCATATAAAAGTGTGATTATGTTCAACCTCTCTGACGTGAAAAGAGACATGATAATTGGAGCTATCCTCGATGAAGCTTCCATGTCCAAGACAACCGACCTTGTGGGTGATTCAATGACCCAGTGAAAGGTCTTATGAAATCTCACACAAACTTGAGTAAGGTGTCTTCTGCAAAGATCAATATTAGGTGAAAACGAAGTTGAAGGACCATAATAGCAGGATGTTTAATTGAACAGTTGTCTGAAAACGCAAGGATACACTGCCACAGATAAGCTCTGAGATTGATACTTACCTTCAGAACCAAGTATCCATGAAAACTACTCAACGGTATTTGCATTCTGTGAGCCTTCATTGCTGAGCATATATTCCAAAAAATTTAGTTTCGGAGAGGAATACTATGAAGGGACTACAGTGGCACCAAAACCACCTAAACGGGATACAACGGCAATGAAAACAAATCATATGGTCTATTTGTTCTTGTATTATTTCAGACCACCGACGTGTGTTCGTCTGGCGAGCATTGGGAGAAGCATTTCATGGTCACTCTCTGGTTCCAACCCTGAAACATGGAAAAAGACCTGTGAGGATGTGGGACTAAAAGGGAACATCTATTTGTTCTAAAGGGGAATGATCACCGTCAAAAATTATCGAAGCCTCCTCACAGATCATCTTCAATTTATGCTTCGGACCCTCTTTCTGTGAGAACGGCATGTGTTCCAAGATGATAACGACCCTGCTCACGTGTCTCGCTGAGTTCAAACATGGTTACATAAGCCTGATGATGAAGTGGAACTTCTAATGTGAAGTCCTCAATCATCTAATGTGAACATCATAGTGTGTTGACAGGGTGCTTTAGATAACAAAGTACGTGCTCGCTTTCCTCCTCCATTCACATAATCTGATCTCGAGACGGCCCTTCTCGAGGACTGAATGCAAATTCCAAAGGTTTTGTTCAAAACCTTTATTTCTCAATCTTACGTTGAATACAAGTTTTCATTCAAGCCAAAGGTGTATGAAACCCTAACAAATGATATATTTCCTTTTTTTTTACACGGGTGTTTTTTTTTTGGCCCTGTATTTGTGCGTCCTTTTCATAATTAAATAAAAAAAACATCCTGGAATATCCGTGTAATAATTTCGGATATGATTCAAGCATTTTTGGCATTATGTTGAAATTATTGCTGATTGTTGCAGTAACGGAAAAAATGAAGGGACTTCATATAATTTAAGCAGTATGTTTTTTTTGACGATCACAAACAAATAAAACCCAGCAGGAACACAAACGGAAAAGACACGTAGTTTACAGAACAATAACAAAATAATTATTCTATCCGTTTCTGAGATCTCAGCCCTTTACAGTTTTGTTCAACGAAAAACAGAATCGTATAATTTTCTGTAAGACTTTTCTGATTGCTCTGATTTCTTCTCAAAGGCAGTTACTTCAGATGATCATGAAATATGAGGATAGATATTTGAGGAGAGACAATCATTGTTCGAGTAATAATAATGAAAGACATGTGTTTAGGATGTGAGTAGGAGGTCTACCGAAGGTCGTACAAGTAGAAATTGGAGAGATACAGGGTAGATGAAAGACAAAATGATAGGAGACAGGGTTAAATAAATTCATATGGGACTAGACCACAGAGGAACCATGATAACCAAGGGTTCGACAACAGGAACCGTATTGATAGGAATGATCGCGGGTTCGAGAATCGTAGTGGACGAAATCAGTTTAGAAATAGGGGTGCGAGTGATAATTTTGACCGTGGGTCGAATAATCATTGGAATAGAGTTAGTCATAAAAATTTTAACTTTTTAAGCATTCGAATCAGGATCGATCGCTAGTTGATGAGAAACCTCCTATAAGGGTTTCTGCTTTACGGATGTCCCCTGTAGAACTTCCGTACGTGCCCATTTTAATCAATCAGATCTTCAAGAAGGCATTATGGATACTGGGGCCGAGAGGTCGTTCATCTCTGAAGAAACATATCGGTCATATTTTTCTTATAAGCCAGTTAAAAAAAATCAAACACAATAGTTATAACGGGTCAAGCCATTTGGCTCAAGGCATATATTTTCCATGGCAGTAAACATATATTCTTTTTCCTCGAGAACTTATAGCAAATGTACTAAACGTCTTCACAAAGCCTGTGGAATTGC
>BMAO01033854.1:0-42587 GCA_019973975.1 Trichonephila clavata | reverse complement strand
TGTTTAACACTGCATACAAAAGTTTCACCATAATTTAATTTCTTAATGAAATTCGAGCATCTAACATTTTTTTTTCAATTTTGATTTTCACACACACCATTGAAATTTGGTCTTTGAAATTATTTATTAAATTTCGATTCATTTACTTTATTTTTCTATGCTTTATGATAATGGAATACAGAATACTTTCTCTAAGTCGAAAACAACCATCATATAAATCCCGATGAAATCCAGAAGTGGCGGTCCCAGCAAGTCTGATATACTCAGTTGATCGCGAAAGAAACAAACTCACAATAGAAAATGTTTTGTTTTCTTCCTGTGTGTATATTTTCCTATTTTATTTTGGCGGTGAATACGTCGCAGAACCTACTCCGCCGCGAACGGATCCAATCGTCTGTTGCACATAATGCCTTTTACAGTCTGGCAGAATGTTCGCATTTTATACTTCACGAAATTCTTTTTATGGTCATTGAAGGTATTAAGTTCTGTTTTTGTCCAGGACTTTGGTACTAGTGAATTTTTCTTTCCATCGGAAACAACCATCAGTAGCACTCTAGTCCGTATTTATTCTGCTGTTGTAAGGGTTGTTTCCTGTGATTGGAGAGCTGTAGTGTGCGCGAATGACATTATACTTCTCAAGATTAGATTAGACTAAGACAAGAATTTATGCTGTCTTGTTTTCCTGTTATCTATATACGAAACAGAAAGAGATGGGGAAAACAAAAAAAAGAGTGGGACAAAATTCGAATTCAGAAAAATAATGACGCACAATTATAGATGCACAATATCAGATGAATTTCATAAGATTTAAAATGCCAATTTTATATATAATACATAAAATACTTGTATTCTTAACTTATGACATTTATCAAAAACTTACACATCAGAGAAATTCTGTTTTTTTTTCTTAGGTGTTATATTTCTTTTTTTGTTTATCTGAAGAATGATTATTGAACAGTATTTAAAAATATCGCTATTTACTCATCGGCATTACATTTTA
The DNA here is from genome assembly GCA_019973975.1 of Trichonephila clavata. Taxonomy (NCBI): domain Eukaryota; kingdom Metazoa; phylum Arthropoda; class Arachnida; order Araneae; family Nephilidae; genus Trichonephila; species Trichonephila clavata. The sequence continues at coordinate 41,587 of BMAO01033854.1, read as the reverse complement.
GATTTTGACCGGATTATTTTTTTTTAAAAATAAATAAAAGTTCCTGAATTAAATTCATACGATAATATGATCAAATATAGATAAAAAAAAATTATTTCAAAACTTTAAATTTATATTCTTAACCTGAAGACCTTTAGAATATAACATAGTAGACGCCCAGAAGTATATCTAAAGAGGCTGTTACGTAGTTCCCACCATCGATTTTTTTAAAAATTATTTTGCACTCATTCTTGTTGACTTTTAGTGTGGTTTCACACAAAGCGACTTTGGGCTAGTCAACTCGTTTTTTTTTCACCATTCTTCTAGTGGGAAGAGGTAACACAAATATTTTCAAATGCTTATACAATGATGACTAAAAAGTGAGTGCCGGACATGTTGATACAATGATTTAATCCAAAAAAGCAAGAAAAATTTTGCTTCATTTCCAATACACATGTAGCAGCTTGTGAAGAGCTTAGCTTCCTCAATATCCTTTTAGGTGAGTCAATTAGTGGGGATGAAAACGTGGTTTTCTAATGCTTAAAGAAGTAACCCAGAAGGGAATGCCAGTTTATCATGAAAGAACCCACACAGCTCCCGACTGTGTAATACTTCTGTTATGTGCGGCACTAGTTGACTCGTGTGAAAGGACCCTTAGCTCTATATCTTGTGTGCTACAAAAAAAACTCTTGTGAATAAGTTCTTTAGATATTAGCTTATAGTATACCTTGCAATATCTCTTCACACGTCATTTTTCTTCCATTATTTCGAGGTTGTAAATTCGACTTGAATATTTATCTTATTTATGACATCCCAAGTGGAATGCTGTTCTAGATACTTGTCCCTGTTGATGGATTCTTGTGTGTGTGTGTGTGTGTGTGTGTGTGTGTGTGTTGTGTGTGTGTGTGTGTGTGTGTGTGTGTGTGTGTGTGTGTGTGTGTGTGTGTGTGTGTGTGTGTGTGATTCCACTAGTTTTCCTAAAAGGTTTATGAGCATTTTGGATATCATCTCAACTTTTATTGAGGTTAATTTTTGTTTTAATTTAACATATGACTTCAATCTATTTAATGACAAATCAACAAGTTTGGTCCAGCTTTTATTACAGCATTAGTAAGGCCCCAAGTATGTTTCTTAAAATTTCCCTTTTATAAAATAAGGAACATGTATTATTGTATTTCAAACTTATGGCTTATGAAATAATAAAATGTACACCGGATATTTATAACTCTGAAACATTTTTTAATTCGTCAGTATTGCACAAAGAAACATTTTAAATTTGTCATTCTTAAAAAACATTTTAAGAATTTTAAAATAAAACCTCAATAGAACAGCTTTTTGATCATACGGTTTCGCCGAGGTCAGCAGTATTATACAGAAAACGTATCAGCTTGAGGGAGGTAGCCCTTAATGTATATATAGATAGAGTTAAGTACAACAAATCGGAAAAGTGAAGGAATTTACTTAAACGACTTGATTAATGTGTGCAATGTGTTTCGAATGTTAGGCACATTTCCAGTACTGTACTAGCTATTGAAGGATTTATGGTAGATTTAGAAAGAGGATGTCAGTTCGAATAATTAAATATGAAATGAACCAAATCCTCAGTAACATCTCAAGAATAGTTTGATAAGACTAACTCTAAGACTTTCCTCAAAATTTCTCTTCCATTAAATAATTCTCAAAAAATACTCCTTACACATCTTTTTGAAAAAGTGTTCTTCATTTGTATCAAGGAACGAGAAGATTTGAAAAGTAAGATTCCAGGATTTTCTTTTAGTATTTCTCTGAAACTTCTCTTCAAAAAAAGGGGGAGAGGAGCTCACTTAGCTATACTGATACGATTGAAAATGTTCTTTTCGAAGACAAACATTGTACTTTTTTTCTTATTATGAATTCTCAATAAAACGTAAATATTCTCTTTAATTGGAGACATTTCTCTTAAAGTGATCGAATGGTGTGATAAATGGGCTATTATTTTAACTCTTTCGTAGGCCATTTATTTCTCTTTTGAATTTCTCACAGTTTTTTTTTATGTTTTATTAACAATTAAATAATAAGATTTAAAGAAGTATATTTTATGCTGGCGAATTTTATGCTTATCTTTAAATTTTAGGTGTGAGGAGAATACTTTCAAATGAACCATTCAACGTCATAAAGAAAATTATATTTAAGGGTGATTATTTGCCATGAAAAGATAAGAAACATCTTGCAATACCCAAGGGGACATCATATTCTGCATACATATAGCAGGTTGTCTTTTCTTGTCCATTTCTGCTACATTTCCTGCATCGTCTATAGTTGGAAACTATCTTTGGCATATGATTTCCTTCACTTGCTATGCAAGCGCACATCATCCGCAACTGCATACTCCTTTACTTGGAAGCTTTGGCCGTCCTTTCCTTTTCCTTGAGGAATAACCATCTATTAGCTGTCTAGCTAATGCTATACGGAATGTTAGCTGGTCTTAACGTCTATTTATTTTGTTCGCTTGCCACAGTATGAAACTGTTTATGATAGCAAGTCAATAAGATAGTAAAAGATACGATGCCATTATTTTGCTGATCTTCTTATTTGGTATCTTTCTTTTCTTTGATTGAAGATATCAACCCCTCCCATGACATCGTTATATATAGTGACAGCTTTTGAACAAGGTATCTTTTCTTAAGTACCACCTTTTTTGTCCGATTTACAGATGTCATAATTGCTGGATTATCTGCAGTAGCACAAAACTGAAAATAAAATTTTGTCTTCCCATCATTTTAGTACCAAGTCCAATACATAATAATAGGTTTTGCGCTTCATGCAGATGGGAAATAATCTCTCTTCCAAAGACATACGAAAAGGTTAAATTTAAATGGGATGAAGCTCATAAATTGAAATGATGATTCAAAAATTTACTATACTAAAACTCAGTTCTTATTTTCCGCAAATACTAACGATACCAAGAGTTTCTGAAATTGTCAAACACATAACCACATAATTAGTTTTATTTTAATTAGCAGAAGCAAGTAACATAATTATAATGTATTTCTTTTTGTACTGCAATTACATCAATCATACTACATTATAGCGGTCACCAAATCATAGAACTTTCTGGGCCACTAAATGTACAATTTTATATTTGGTGGGTCACTAACATGATTGATCACTGTATGGAGAACTTCTATAACCATAGTAACTTATATTTTTACGTCTCTATTTACATTTCCATATCGCTGTAAACTTCACTGCGATCAAAGCAATATATGAAAAATGATGTTATGCCGCTAATTTACCATGGTTGGTCATTCTTACTTTGAAATGTCGTTAGATACACTTGCAAAAGTAGCTAAGAATTCACTCAACTCGGAAAGAATTTCGCCAAAGGAGTAGCTAAGAATTTTGATAAAGTACAATAAAAGCTGATCATTAATAATCATCATTAAAAGTATAATAATAGTATAATATTCACTCATCTTTTTTTAAACTGAATCTTTATAAAGTATGACTTGTGTCCCTATTTTTGTGGGCCATCAAAACTTTTTCTCCCGTGTGGCGACTGTTGTTCTATTATATAAGAAATAACGTTATTTTTTTTAATTTCTGTATAATTGCTTTCGAAATTCTCGTTAAAACGCCTGTGTTGTGTCAGAAACGTAATTACGTTAATCAAGGTTAATAAATTGTGTACTTAATCTCACTAATACGTAATTACATTTTTAGAGAATTTTTAAAGCACAACATCGGGTTATCTTTATGTAAGCGTTTGCTATATAACCGTTTCAATTATATAATATGTGTATAATGCTTTTAGCTAATGTTTTCATAGATATATTTTAATATGTGCTTATATGACAAAATAAATCATGCCTTGGTTAACTGATAAGAAATTATCACATACTAAAAAATTTTGGTAATAATTCTTATACATTCGTTGAAATTATATTTATGCAAATCCTCTTCACACAAAAATTGGAGAAAATATCAGAGATCTGTAAGTAATCTATGAGAACTGTAATCTCTTTAAAACTTTCAAAAGATTAGATGTGCTATAAACTACTTATATGGATTTCCAACTACGGAAAAAATTTAATTACATTCGTCTCTGTTTAGATAAAATTTAAAATTGGAAAACGTTAAAAAATTCAATTATAATATTGTGTTTAAGTTTGAACAATAGTACACGCGAGCTGACTACATTTTCTAACCGAGAAAACTTCCCAAACACATACTTTCAACGCCGCATCCGTGCTTTCCAAATGGGAAGCAAGTTAACGATCTCTGGTTTGTTAATTAGCTAAAATGACTATTTTTCTTTTGAGATATTTATTACACTCGAAGAACTATAGAAACCTGTTATTCTGATGAAATTTTCTACGATCTGGTGAATATTTTCATTAGGAATGTACCCAACAACGTATAAAAATTAACATTCTTCTCGACTGGGAGTAAGTAGACTGTAATAAAGAAGATATGTATACTTTAAAATTCTTTTGTACAACAATTTGTTATGTTGCTTTTCTACACAGTTGATTATCATCAATATTCATTAGATCTTATTTTGATTTTCAAAAGGTTTAAAGCAATATACATGAAGATAAATATTTGCAAAAGTTTTAAGCGTTTTGTTCTAAGAATTATATAGTTAATTGGTTTGTTTGTTCTAATTTCAAATATAGTTAAACTTTTTCGGGACCTTTTGATTGAAATTTGAATAAGATTGATTGATGTTGGATTGTTCGGTTGTGTGCGGGCGTCGGGGCGTGAAAATGATGAAAGACAAAATCTCAAACCCCAAAAACTTCCTTAATTCTTTTTTAAGACTTCTTGATTGAATTATTGGGTGATTATTGTTCTTGTATTAATTAGTTGCTAAAAGCGGTAATTATTATCAGATATTTAGAAATATTTCGTGGGAAAGAGTCTTTGATTTTATCGGGGAAAAAATTTTAAATATTTCCTTTTATTTGTTTTCAAACATAAAGGAATTTGAACCAATTAACTTGATTTTGTTTTTACACTAACAAAAAAAACCTCAAGTGCTATTACGTTTTAATTTCTCAATAACATTTTTTGAAACAAAATCTCATTAAACCTGTATTGTTTGCACAAGTAATTTTTATTTATTGTGGAATAATGGATAGAAAAAATATATTACTTATACTTTTTCAAATCAAGTTGGAAACCTTTTTAGTAAAACTTTTCTGTGATATTAGCATACAAATATGTAAAAACTTAACAAATATCTATACATTTTAATTTGAGGATTATAAAAAGCATGTAGATCGAAAAGAAAGAAAAAATATTCCTATATAAAAATTTCTTATTAATACTGACATGCAGTCAATTTTTTGTTGTAACATTCTTACTAAAAATATATTTGAACAGTAGCAACTGTTTAAATACTTCGTTAATGAGAATTTTAATAGAGATCAGAAGTGTAAACAACACACGATACTTTTTTTAAAAAATAATTCTTTCTTTTTAACATTACCTAAAATAACAATCGTTTTGAAAACATTTGAGATTTATTAATCAATTCAAATTATTTATTTTACGGAAGAAACGGCAGGTTATTGGTTTTAAAAATTCATGTTATTCTTCTATCTTTGCACTAAATGAGTAAAAAATTCAATTAAACTTTTTTGCATTCTCCCTCTTTTTTTTTTTAATCTTTCCTCTTTGATTATCGTTTTAACTGCCATTAAAAATACTAAGAGAATCATTAAAAGAGTAATTTAAAAGTTTCATATATGCCGAAGATTAGAACAAAAAACTATTTTTTTTTTCACTAAATCAAAAAAAAATTTGTGTTTTCTTTAATATTTTCTTCTCTTTGCCTTTAACTCTTCATACAATTTTCATTTATTTTTTTAAAAAAGTGTGACAACTAATCGTTTGTGGAATATTTTTTTTTATTGTAGAAAATTTAAATGGAAGTTATTCGCGAGCATTTTAAACAGTTTATTATTTTCTGGAGATTTAAAAAATTTTTCCAATTAATCCAAACTGAAAATGTGTATTACAATATTACACATATAGTACTTATAGTATGCCATAAAGGGAAACTATAAGTACTATATGTAACATTATTTATTTTATCATCTTTCACGAAAATTGTGTTTTATTCTTATAATTAGTGCACAAATGTTCTGCTTTTCCTAAATCTAATTTGATTGCTAATTTATCTATAACATATCGTCTGAAAGGACAAAATAATTTCATTAAAATTTCTATTTTTTCGGAAATATGTATCTAGAGATGAAATTTTATTTCTTACATTTCAAAGTTCATTAGTTTCTTTGGAAGCCTGGAATAAACGATTGTGGTTAAGTTTATGTTTAGCAGTGAGAATGAATTTGAATTTATTATAAACCATTATGAAAGGTAAATAATTTTTAAGAGTCATTTTTTTATCATAATAAATATATGATGATTTTTATTTGTCGGTCATAGCACTTACTACAACTATTAATTGTTTATTTGCTATGTCAACTGTAGTATTGGTAAAAGAAAATGTTTTATTGGTTTTCTTTCTTTTTTTCTTGCAGTTATTAAGATTTTCTTATTTTCAGTATTCTGTTATTTTCCGATAATCTGTTTAAAAAAACAATAATCTTCAGTTTTACAATTTCCTATTTGTACCCTAAATTAAAAATTTAAGAAACAACTTTCAAATTATTTAAGGAATTCACTACACTTTCTTTTACCAATTAATTAATAATCTATAACCTTTGCAAATTGTTAGAAATTTAAACTCTTAACTCATTTGTTCTAATTACTTCAAAATTTTCAATATTTCATTTATGTATTTTTATGTTTTCCCTAAAAATACAAAGTCTTTTTTCATATAAGGCAGTACTATTCAGTGTTTCGTTTTCGAAGTTAAGTTAGATCTTAAGTTGCTTAAAAAATTGTTATAAAGAAAAACTAAAATGAAATATATTAAGAAATTGCGGTACACGTATTATCACAACAACAGCCATCTCTATTAATAACTCGCCAAGCTGGCAACGACGATTTCATATGTGTCGTACACGCTTAATTGGCAAAAAGGTGCTTCGTTTTATATAATATCGCCAATAAGTTGTGATAATACTTAAGAACCGAAGTTGTAAATTATTTATGTCTAAAAATTACATCAGTTTAATTGTACTCTTATAACGAAGAATATTCCCCATACACTTAATCTGGTCTATATTATTATACGTTGAAATTTTATCTTAAATAAAATCATTTATTAAATGTTTAAACATTTTCTTAAAAATTAAGAAAATTTAAAACATCCTAAATATATATATATATGTATATATATATATACATATATATATATATATATATATATATATATATATATATATATATATGGAAGAAATTTATATAAAATATAGAACACAACAGGAAAAACTTAATAAAAAAATGAAGATCAAATCTAATGAAATACAAATAAGAACCTAGCGAGTCAAAACGCAATTTCGGACTTAGGACCGAATAAGTGGGGTTAAACTAGTTTGAAGCGCCAACCTTCCCCCTTTGCAACTCGGGTAGGAAAGACCAAAATAAAATAAATAGAAATTTAAAGTATAAAAATTCTAAGTATGAAAAATTCAAAGTATAAAAATCCAAAGTATAAAAAATCTCATAGAAATATGAAAGAACAACCGACTACTATTAAGCAAAAAATTCTCCCAAAATGTTTAAGCAGAAAAATATCAAAAGAATTACCCAATAAAAGGATTCTTCCAAAAAGATTTTTCAAAACTTCTGCTCACAGAGCTTATTCCAGGAGATCCAACAGTCTTGAAACCGATGGAAAGCTTTTATATATTGTGATAAAAATCTAAATTGCACTTAAACGCATCCTTTATACCAGCTTATAAGGAAGACGCCAAGAAAGATTACAATCAAATTTGGTAGGCTATAACTTGGTTGGTTGTCGGTTGATTGTCACAAATGTAGAAAATTGGTTGGTTGTCAAAATGTAGAAATTTGGTTTGGTTGCCAAAAATGTAGAAATTTTTCATTTTATAAGATTTTTAAGAAGGGTGTGGAAAAAATATAAACTGTGTGAAGTTATATATATATATATATATAAATATATATAATATATATAAATATATATATATATATATATATATATATATATATATATTAGCAAATCATTAAATGTGTGAGTAGATACAAGTATTTAGAATGAATTTAAATCTAAGTCATATAATTAAAATCCATGCAGCTCCTTATAAAAACCAAGATATAAAAAAACTGGAGCAAAATTAAGAAATTTGATATTGTCTCATTTTTGAAAATTTAGGAGGTATTTCAAAATTTAAGGCGATATGGTACCCTACAAATCATCAACCTATTGAAATATTTTTATTTGCTTATTTGATACCTCGAATCTTTATAAACATGTCTGCGAAATTTCAAAACTTTACCTGAATTTTTTATCAAGTTATGGAGCAATATTTGATGCTGGACAGCAACTACCACGCCCACTATTCAGATTATCTGCCAGAAAAGAGCCTGATAAAAAAGGAATTAATTATTTTTCTAACGCGCGTAAATGAGACTGACATTATATATGCGGTAACAAATCATTTCAAGAAAGAATTGTGCAATTCATGCACAAATTCTAGTTTGTGAATTATTTACTGAAGATCCAATGGATTTGGTCAAGATTTAAAAATTGTGCGTGCTTTTTTATGATATTATTATGAATGATATTAAAACTTCCAAATGGATTCTCCCAAAACACAAACACTAAATCTCATTTTGATAACTCAGATAATTAAAAATCTAATTCGCAAAATAGAAAAACTCTCCCATTTTTATATATTTATTTTTGGTGATATATATATATCCCATGTGTGTGAAATTCAACATTTTTATTATTAAAATATTGTAAGATATTTATTTAAATAAATGCACATATGCAGTTCTTAGATTTTGAGAAATTTTACCTATAAATAGTTATTTGATTTTGCTTTCATTCGTGTACAATATTTAACATGCGAAGGCTTTTAAAATCATTGGAAATAAAAAATAAAGCATAAACATCTTTTGTACATGTTGTGTATTACTTGAGCATGGAATTAGCTCTAAAGTGTGTGTATTTATTTTTTTATAATTATTAAGATAAAGTTTTATGAAATATTGATCTTTTATTCGTTTTCTTCTATATATTCATTATGGCAGTATACTGTTTAATTGTTCTACATTTGTGCAATTTTTTATGGTAAGCAGTTTTAAATAAGCTAATTAACATTTCATAAAAGTTTCAGACTATTCGATGAATATTATATCATGCTATTCATGGAATGAAAACTTCAAACTCTTATTTCTCCATGTTGAATTTTTTTAACACATACAATTATTCAAAACTCTAAGGCTTTTTTGATAATTGAAATATGGGTTTCAAATTTTTTATACATGTTCTGAAATTATGTTTTGTAAAACTGTGCATGGAGTTAGCTCTAACATGTTTGTACTTTTTCTAAAAAATTTCAAATTGAAAATTAATGTTCTTTGAGAATATTTGGAAGTTTAACTCTAAAAAAATTAATAAAAAATTAAAGAGCAGCAGCAGAAAAAAAACCCATGCGCAGTTTTATGTAGTATATTATAAGGTATTTGGAAAAAAATTTGAAAGAAGAGACATATTTAAAAAAAAGCCTTATAAATTTAAAAAATGTTTTAAAAAGCTCAAAAAATTTAAATTTTACAAACATTTTGCAACAAATTAAAAAATTTTGTATGAATTATTATTAAATATTAACCTTTATAAAATATAATTAAAACCAAATATGAAATATTAAAAATAAAAAAAATTTGAAGATGGTACAATATTGTCTTTAACACGAAATTATTGTAACGTAGATCGGAATTCGAGGATTTTATGCAATCAGTCGTAAGAAGCTAAGCAGTACTTAAGGATGAAAATTTATACTCAAAAACCAATCGTTGAAATCACCTATCTTCGCATAGTAAATCTCAGAAGATCTACACACCTACAACGGTATTCAAACACAAATATCAGTATCTAAAATAAAAGCATGTGAAGAATTATTCGCAAGCACCCGCTCGTCCTTCTCAACAGCCGAAGTAATAAATAATCACTGTTGAACTCTTCACCGTCAAATCAATACTACTCTTTAAAGTTCAAAACAAGACTAAATTCACAGCTTCAGCAAACAATTCTTTATTTAATCCACGCGGAGTTTTCTCGAAAAATTCCGCTTGCATTGTAAATCGTGATATTAGTTGATTTCTCCCGTAAACACGCCGACATGGTCACCAGAATGGATGCCAACTTAGCTGTATTGCCAAGAGTTTGCCAAGTTTCTTTTGAATCGCCATTATAATGTAAGGCACGGCGTTGCTTATATTACAATTTTAACGTAAAATACATACAACGTAGAGTAATATAAACGTATTACACGTCTAGATATTAATTATTTACACTATTTTAAATATTCTCTACACAAAATATTTATAACATTATATTAACCAGTTTCAGTTTTAATAAATGTCTATGCAAGATTTGAACAATTGACTAATGATCCAAACCACCTGAATTCAGAATAAGGTTTGGTATTTCTGCATTCAACAATGTTACAATTACGAGATTTAATATTTTCACTGTATCAAGGAAAACTTTTACAGAGTAAAATAAAACGTTTAATAATAAAAGATAGTTAATTAGATCTTCTTTAATTACGGCAGGCATTGATTTAAAGGAAATAATTCCTTTTTCTTATAAATCTAATTACCTAAATTTTTGGAGAGTATTACATTCGGTTATTTTTGTGAGTGTGCGTTTTTAGAAAATCTACTTGAGTCTAATTTTTTTTGTTTACTTCATAAGCCTTGATCAAGATTACTTGAATAACATTTATTGTTATTCTCGTTAATTAAAATAGGAGAAATTTCCAGATGTCTTCTGACCAAGACATGTGAATCGAACCCTCTACAGTACTACACTTGCTTCATTGATATGAATTAATTTGACGTTTTACTATGAGGTAACAATCTTGTTGATGAGTATTTTGTAATAAATTTTTCTTACCGATTTTATAGGTCACGGAGAGCGAGTGTTTACTAACGTTTTGTATTGTAAGACAAGACGAGGACTATTGGCGAAGTACTTTGTAATTTTGAACCTCAGTCAAGGGATGAGTACGCTATCTGAGCCAGCACCCCGTTCTTCAAACTACCACGCCACACCAACGTGAGTGTTTTTATGCTCAAAAGATTTGTGACGGATCTATACACTTCCTTATTCCACTAATCCTCTTGGGGAAACTTTGAGGCTAGCATTCGCGTTAATTCACAGCCTTTCAAGAAGAAACCCTGATATTTAAATTAGTTTGACTATATAAAGTCTATATAGGTTTTGTAGATATAAGACAGAAGGAGCCGGGGAGCTGTTGCAGTGATTCGTAGGTGAGAATATTAGAATATTTCATTCACAAACCTAGCGCGAATTAAGGAAGTTGTTGCTAAGAGATTAAATTATTAGATTGAGGGTCTAAGATAGATTGAATCAGATTTAGTTATCGGATCATTAGCTCTTGTTCTCCTTGTCTAATTCACTTAGTCTTGTTTTCTTAAAGTTATTCATGAGATTAGATTGCTCACTATATATATCACTCCTAGGGTTTCCTTTTGTAGTTTCACTTGTGATTGATTAAGTGTGTTTGAAGAGAAATAAAATAATAATTATTATGGAAGTGGCTGGTGGTGCTTTGTCCCCCCCCCCCACACACATCTTTAGGTAGACAAGATGGTGAAAGAGGGGTGCCAAATAGGCCACCCCCACCGATTTAACGTGGATCAACCTCTCTACATGATAGGTTTTCAGTGAAATCGGGATTCAAAAATTTGAGAAAGCCATTTACGAGTTCTTATGACCATGACTACTTTTATCCCAGTGTATAATTTTCTAAAGTAATAAATGAGTTGTCCTGATTTTTTCTAATGATTAATTCAGATGATTACTGGGACATAATTTGTTAAGTTTGGAAGGGATGATCTTTTCACACAAATATACTATATCGGATGTGGCCCAGGATTATTGGTACAAACTTTAAAGGAAAGTAGAAAACATCACAAAGATTTAGATTTGCACAGCAACCCATGTTCAGAAACGTATTAGTTTGACGCTAAGGGGTAGCATTCACAATAGCATTGAAGGAAGCAGACCTGAGTTACCTCAGTCATTTAAGCTGTTATCTCCCACAGAGGAGTTTGAAACACTTTAAGAACACAACGCCTAGCTAGCAGATATGCATCTGATTTATGAATTGGCTGATGGAAATACAAGAACAGCAGAAAGATTTTATGGCGAAAGGTACCCACAGAGACCAGACTGCCGGATGTTTTAAATTTGCATCACAATTCCTGTGAATATGAATCATTACGAGGTAATAGGCATAGTGAAGGTCAGCAGCGAGGGACTCGAACTTTCAACATAGAATAGAATGTATTGCATACCTTTTGAAGGGATCCGAGTACCAGCGTGCGAGCCATCGCTGTTGCTTTAGGAGGATCTCAGCGAGTGAGTGACTGAATATAAACGTCGCTCGCACTGTTCAGCTACATGAGGGCTTTGGGTGACGGACCTCGTAATTTTGAGTCCTGGTCAAGTGACGAGGAAGACACCTGAGCTGGCAGACCCTCCCCTAACTACCACACAAATGGCAGGACGTTTGAGTTCTCGACAGATTTAATGTGCAGTGCTTCCCTACACGGCGGTTCTTTAGTGGTGCTGGGCTAGAAATCATGACACGCCAGCCATGATCCGATGCCTTGACCACTAGGCTACCACGGCTCTAGGAGGATCTCGTAATAGTGGTCATCGTGTTTTGAAACGCAAAGGCAAACCGTTACACTCATATCATCTTCAAAAAGTACAGCCACAAATTGTGATGCAAATGAATAAACATCCGGCGTTCCGTTGCATCTCTCTTTGAGTACTTTTTGCGTGACAATCTTTCTGCTGCTCGTGCATTTCCTTCTGCCAATCTATAAATCAGGTGCATATATGCCAGTTATGTGTTCGTTCCTCTGTAGATGATGACAGCTCAAATGACTGAGGCACCGCAGATCTGCTTCCTCCAATGTTCTTGTGAACACCTCCATCTATCGCCGAACGAAGTTTCTGACCATGGGTTGCTTTGCAAATCCGATTCCTTGTGGTATCCAGTACCTCCACTTAAAATGTGTCCTAATTATTCTAGGACACATTTTAAGTGTTGTAAGTGTATATGTAAGTACATATGTAAGTGTTTCTAGTTATTAAACTGCATCGGAGTTGATTACGTAGCTAATTACTAATTACTGAAAGTATAGTCTTGTGTCATTAATAAGATTTTGTTCTAATTTAATTTTTAAATAATTAAGAATAATATGCAGGAATAATACAACGTGTACACAAATTCGAGAAATAACCAATTTAATCTGTGGTTAATCAAGCAACTTTGATTTATTGTGGGAAAATCTACTCGCGTGACTTAATTACAATAAATGATATGCCAGATTTAAAGGGACCCTGGCCATTTGGAACAATGATCATACACGAGAGCAGACCTTCTAATTCTTTAACATATAGAACTTCTCTAAAGTTCCTCTTCTACAGAAACATTGGAGCTTCGTTAAAATAAGTTCTGTATTGTTGACTAATTTTCACAGTCTGTATGTTGTCAACTAAATAATACTGCATGTTGTTCTCTCTCAACACTCTACTTCAGTTCGCTTCGCATAACATAACACGTTTTGAAAGGAAGTGGTCTCAATACGGAAACCTCGCGAGAAAGCACGGTACAATATTTATGTTAAGAATTTTTTTTATTTCAATTGGAAAGTGAACTGAAACTGTGCTATGAGTTTTATATAAATATATTGTCTTCAAAATTCACATAATACAGTTGAATTGTTCCCGTGATTACGGTGTATTTCCATGACAATACATTTCAAAAAATCTATTTAAAACCAATGTTAATATCGTACATATTGTTTTATCAATAACAATTAGAAGCATTTGTATTTTGTATATATTTAGCATTTTTTTTTTTTTTTTTTTTTTTTTTTTTTTTTTAGTTTTCCAGTAAAAATAACAATTCAAAAATCAAAATGTTTAAGATATCGGACTACGATTGAAACCATGATATTGAAATTGAGTATAAAGGAATAAATTTTTTTATACTTAGTTTCACTTGAATTAGAATAAATATGTAAAATTGTGTCTTAAGAATATTACTACAATAAAAAATTATTTAAATGAAATTTTTTGGCAAGAAATGGACAAAAAAATGTCTTATTTACAAAAAATTCCCCTTTTCCGGAAAATTCTTCTATAAGAATAATACTTTGCTTATATATATAGACTTCTCTACAGAGTATGAACTAAGAGTTTTGAAAAAATCACATAATATTTTCGGAGTTACGTTCAAATTAAGTAGTAACCGAAGTTTTTTTAAGAAAAATTTCTCTATTCTGAGGTATTAAATATGAATAAATCCACTTATAAACAATTTATTCCAAATGTCTAGTTAAGTTATAATCTTAGTATATATAGGCAAAATACTATTATTATAGAAACATTTTCTAAAATAAAAGAGAATGTTTTGAAAATATGTTTTCTTTCTTCATTTTTTCCCAAAAAAACTGCTTTTAAATATTTTTTGTAATAATATTTTTAAAGCAATTTTATACGTATATTCTAATTTAGATTATGCGAACACCTAAATTAGAATTCCTATTCATTTGAACACTTTTCAAAACACCGTTCCAAATGTAGTCGAATACCTTAATAAGATTTTATTTAACTAAAGATCTGAAATAACTTTTTAACACTCTTTTGTATTCATAATAGAATTTAAATAAAATATTGTTGTTTTTTAACATTTAAGCCGAAAAATATTTATTTGAAAATTTCTTTCATATAATCAACTCAGCTACAAAATGAAAGCTAATACCTTGTACATAAATCAACCGAATAAGAATTTGTAATAGAAACTTCTTAATACATAAGTTTTCTCCATTATACCTCCAAATTAATTCACCTTCCGAAGAATCCTAATTTTCAAACTTTGTCCTAATAAAAGTTTTCATCAGATCTCAAGAATCTTGGAAAATTCTACCATTACAACACGCGCCGCCTCTATTGTTCTCTTGAACCAATAACCATCACAGCAGAAAAATAATTTTGAGTTTGTTCAGTTAATTAACTATATCAAAGCTCTTCAAAGTTGGAAAAGAGGAACACGCCAAGAATCGAAAATATACAGAGCTTCCATTCTAAGCATAACATCATATAGCGGAATTATATATACATACATATAATACATCATTCAAACATATAAGCTTATTATTAATTCAACTTTTCAGTTTATCCTTCTGTTCTGCTGGACGAATAAGCTTAGAGTTACTTAAAATAATTAGAGAAAATTATGTTACCAATAACGGGATTTTTGTAAATGTTTATATAATTTTAAATTACCTGGAAATTAAGGAATGTTTCAATAAGATTCAATAAATATCAATTTAGATCAAATACTTCAATCAAATTTTTTTAAATATAAAGTATGGATCCATTTTGAGAAAAAATAATTCCTTTGTTATAAGAGTCAATTTTATAAAGAAGAATAATGAACATTTTTTTATCCTAACGTTAAATGTGGAAAAAGGTTGAATGATTTTCCGTTATTAAAATGAATACAAAAAAAGGAAACCAATTGTGATTTAAGAAAATAACATAAAATAAATATTAATATTATTTTTCAATTTAAAAAATTGAGTTTCTACAGCAAATACTTTTTTGTTCTATAAAAATCATTATGTGATTTCCATTGTTTACTTAATAATATCGCATTTATTCTATTCTTTAACAAAAAAGAAGAGATATCAGTAATAATCAATTTTTACTTTTCGTTCTTAACTTCCTTGCAAGTTAAGAAGTGCTCTTACTTTTTTTTTCATTCAGAACCAGGTATAGCAATATCATGCAATCATGTGCCATCATTTTGTACAAAATCATCTTTCCTTAGAAAACCCTTACCAAATAATTTCTCACTTACGCAATCGCAGTTTTAAATGACATGTGGACGAAATAAAAATTCGTTCAATTATATACTGTTACAAATTCATGTAAATTTATGTTTCAATAGGGTAAATACATACAAATATGCTCTTCAAGGGAACCTCTAGGGAAACCTCAAATGAAGTATAGTATCTGAAATTTAATGTTATGATTACTTAAAGCTTTTTAAAAACCGACAAACTGATTATTTTTCATTATTTTACGGGAGCTCCGAAGCAATCAACTTATAGCTCAGGAAGATTTAAAAAGGAATCGGTTTCATATTAGTGCTCTAAAAACGATTAATCTCCAAGCATCTTGAAATTTTTCCTTAAGCTGATTGTCTTTATTTTATTAATTAATTGCGAAAAGTAGCAGTTTTTTTAGGAAACTCCTGTTCTATCTGTATATAAATTCCTATTTTGTAAAAACATAATTCTAACTCACCTTAGAAATGAAAGTTGGAGGCTTCTAAAATAATACATTTATTTTTCTACAACATATATTCGTAGAAAAATTAAATAAATAGTATAATGCCACGAAATTAATTTGTTTCAACTTACACATTCTTGAACTCTCAGCAAATTTCTTTATTTATTAATTAAATGTAATATATTCCGTTTTATAGGAATTGCTAACACAATATTACAGTGATCAAAACAATTGAAAGATATTGAGGTTGCTGTAAATCATGCGACTGGGGTATTATTTAGATGATTGATACATGATCGACAATCGTGATAGGGTTATATGAGAAAAAAAACTGTCACATGTTTGGCAGAAAAAAATGCATTTTATAAAGCATTTGGGTATCAAAGGGAAAAAACATAAGTGCCTATGAGAAAAAACGAACAGAAAAAGGTTGTGACGGATCTATACGCGGTTCCATTAATCCCTTCTTGTCCCTTTAAGGAAAATATTTAATACAACCAACCTTCATCGAGTAAGGAAACGTGATCATGTAAATGAGGTATATTATATAAATTCTGTTTTCGCGAGTTGGCAGTAAGTTGTTGACACGTTGTTGTTGTTTGCACGCTGAAGTTGATACGTTGGAGTGTGCAAGTAGGAGTTAACATAAAGTTTGAGAATTAGGTTGTTAGTTGAAGATTGAAAAGCAGTGGAATTAGTAAAATATTACAGAGCGTGGAGTCTACGACTTTGATAAAGCCGAAGAGAGCTCCTGCAAGTTTCCGGTGTAGGATCCGATGCATAAAAAGTTCAGGTACTGTGCGTTCGATTAAGTAGAAGCTAGTTTATTTGTGTGTGACGTAGTTATATATTAAGCGTATTTAAGCTATCTTAGATTACATTGAGGGTCTGTCGTAGTGTCCCCTTGTTATAGAATCTCACCTCCGCACTCTACTATATATCAGCTACCTTAATTAGAATTGTATTGTGTCTGATTAATAAATAAGAATTAATAAATTAACTTGATGGAAAACATGTCTGTGGATTATTCTGTTTCTCCCACACATCTAGCCGGGTTTACAGGTAGACAAGAGGGTTCGGATGTAAGAGGGAACCAACCGCTATCACAAGGTGTTTCCTTGAATAAAAATCATTTTTAGTAGAAATTATAGTTTCCCTGGACGGCCAGCAACCTTAAACACCTTTGAAATATGGAGTCTATTAATGAAGAGCTGGTTATTCTGTTCCAGTGCTCCAGAAGAGTCGTTTCCAGTTCTAAGAGAGTTTTTGTAGTTGCTAGGCTCACGGTACGCAACTCCTCTGCTTAGAATGTCCAAAACATGCTCTATTGGATTCATGTCCGGAGAACACGCTGTACATTCCATTCGTGTCATTCCTTTCTCTAAAAGCAAATCATCCACCAAATTAGAACGATGTGACCTGAAATTGCAGTCCATTAACAGCATGTCGTCTTCAATTGCTGCAGCGCAAGGATCTGAGGATCTCATCCCAATATCAGTGAACGGTCAAAGCTCCAATTCGAATCATGTGGAGATCAATGGGCCCATCAGTGATGATGCCAGCATAGACCATCACACCCCCACCACCAAATCTGACACTTCTGAACACGAACGCAGGATTGTTCCTTGTGATACGTTCCCTTTAGATGAATATTAGGCCTGTTATCAGGATGAACAGAAACTCGTCAGAGAAAGAAAATCGCACCATTAATTCTCCTCCAGTTCACGTGCACGGTTGGTTACTCACTGCGGAAGTGAAGGAACCTTGCTATTAATGTAATGCATAACACTGGTCGGTGAGCATAGGGACATACTGCGGGGAGCAGGTTTTGAACATTAGTGTCGAAACTGTAATGCCAGTAGCAGAGCGAAGGTGTTGTTGAAGAAGTGTTGCAACGTTCTTGACCTTCTCTCGGACCCGGCTAGAGGTGTGGGAGGAAGTGAAGGACTCGACATAATACTTTATAACTATTTATTCAATACAGTAATTATCAACGGACACAATTCAAGTAGTCACATAGGATGAGATGTTCCAACAAAGAGCAGAGGGGATTTTGCTACGAGAGGCGCGAATTCTGAAACGACTTCTATTAAATTGATCCAGCTTTTATGGATCAATCTACTACTCTAATTTAGATTTGCAATTTCAATGGTGATCAATCGTCACTTAAATATTTTAAATTATTTAATTCCCGAAACGCGCTGTCGATGTAACTAATACCTGATCGGTTGATATCTTTCCTTATAGTCAGCTTCTCAATATTTCAATCTCCAGGCACCTTCGTCTATTCATCTATTCTCCCTATCTAACTCACTAACTAGAAAGCCTGTACTATATATAACTTACCTAATCTGCATATCACAGTTTGTTCTTCCAAAAGGGCTGTTGTGAATGATAGCCGAAAGTTTTCCCAAGAGGGTTAGTGGAAGGACTCGTATAGATCCGTTACAGAGTAGCACTCATATTTCGTTGTCTCCGAGACGTTAGTTTTAAATATCGACCTTCATTGAAGGTAGTTTCATGTCTGCGATTTGATTCCTGGTCTTTGGTTGGCATTTTACAAAAAAAAACATTCCCAGTTCCTGGAAATCACATTTTGTGAGATTCCAGTGGCTTCTGCTACATCGGCTTGCATTTGCCCCATCCCCTCCCTCCCCTCTCTAGCCGAAGAACAAATCTCCAAGCTTCTGATTCGGTTAAATGACTTCATTGAGACATCGCCCTCATCGAAACAACGCACTTACTAAATGTCATTCTTTTCTGCTTTGTCTTTCATTAAGTTGAAAGCCAAATTTCATTTGCTGCCAATAAATCGTCAAACTCAGAATTTGCATACTCCGAAGTTTGAAAATGAGAAAAATTATCATTTGTTATCTCTTCTTTAATTTTCTGTAAACAAGTTTTGTTTATATCCTTTTTTATGCAAGATTTACAATATCCTTAATTGTTTTGCGCAATGTAAATATTCTTCGTGTTTAAAAGCTTCCAATATCCAAATACCTTTCAGTAAAATTACAAAATTTGATCCGTGTCGTAAGATACATTTTTAATTTAATCTTGCTCACATGCACTAGAAAAATCCCCTAAAAAATTCTTCAAATCCTGCATTGAGAACTGAGTTAACAAGGTTGCAAATACAATCCGAAGATATAGTTTCCTATTCATCTTTAAATTTTTGAACGATAAAATATTTTTAATTTTACAAACGTTAAGAAGTAATCCTTAACTTAAGTTTAAAACTATTTTTTTCTTCAGTCTCTGAAGGCCTTTAAAACCTCGAATGTTTGCTAAAAATATAACTATTACTTAATATTTTTCCAAAGCTCGAAAATAAAGATTTTTTTTTATTTGTTTTCTGTCATTTTAAGTCAGGTAATGTGCTCTTTCTACTGAAAGGGACGTCGGCATTCTACGTTAAAAGTACTTGTAAGGTGAAAAAAGAAACTAAATCTAATACAAATATAGGTTAGAGACGAGAGATAAAAGGACGCCCGCAGGTGGTTTCCGGCAAACGGCAGGATTCAAATCCCATTTTTCCCTTGATTTTTCTCTTTTCTGGAGTTGCCTTTTCTTCTTGCAAGCAACAGGGCGTTGCTTGATTTCCGGAGAAAAAATTAAAGGGACCGTTCAAAAATTGAGCGTGATTGCTTACAGATTAGAAAGTTTGGGATTGATGTTATCAATTCAATAAGCATATTTAACAGCACCTTTACAGAAGACAATTATTTTATTAGCCTTGTAATATTAGTAAAAGAGCTTTGGTGTAAGAATCTTATCAATAACTCATTCACAATAAATTTAATTAAACTATAGAGCGTCACAGTGAATGTTCATTAGCGTCGTTTTATGAAGCAATTCTAGGGCTATTAAGAAAAATCTCGTAGCTTTGAACCACTAGCAAGTGATGAGGTCAGTCCTTAAGCTGGTACCTCGTCTGCAAACTACTACACCACACCATCAGGACAACTTTGGAACATGAAAGTCTTAACGTGCATCAATCCTTCTACACTAAGAGTCTTCTGTGGCACTGGGCTCGAACTCAAGACACGCCACCAACGAGCTCTGACCATGACCACTAGCATACCACGGACCCCTCAACCACTACCACCACTCACACAATAAATTCTTAAATTCAGGGAATGTCTGTTCTTTCCTCCGTGCCATTGTCTCTGCCTTCGATTCCATTGGGAATTAACTTATGAGCTCGAGTATATTATTTGATTTGTATTACATTTCTAGTAGGTATATTTTTTTTTAATTTATTATGTGTTTTGTGTTCTTTCCTGATGCACGTATGCATAAGTGTGTGTTTGAATGTGTTTTACCGTTGTATATTTAAGCATTGTCTCATCCCCTTACCCCCTGTTATCAAGTGGAACAATCCACATTGATGCAATACCTCAATGCAATGCCACCTCCTGGCGATATATTTATATATATAAAGTAAGGTAAGTTGTTATCTATCATCTAAATTTATAAAAAGCTTAAATAGGTAAAAATCAAGTTATATATATATACTGCTAGCCACCGTAAATGCAACACCAAGAAAGACAAGAGATAGCACAACAAATTTTATTTTGTAAATAACATGTTGACCAAGTGTCAAATGATTAAATTTATAGAATTCTGTGAAGTGTGTTTCTGCCCAGAATCAGTAGCCAGAGAAGCCGGCATTGTTGGAGATCACCGCTGCCACACGCCTCGGCATTGATTCAAAGATACTTTGGATGTGTTCTTGGGGTACAGCAGAACAAGAAGCTTCCACACGTTGCCAAAGTTGATCTGGTGTGGCAGCTGGGGATGTAATCTAGGTCTATCGCTAAGCAACCATGGAACACATGTTTTCTATTGGGGAAATATATGGAGAGAGGGCCGGCCAAGGAAGCAATTCAATCTGGTGGTTGACTAAGAACCTTTGTACAATGCGTGCCACGTGTGGTCGCGCATTATCCTGTTGAAATATGGCTATGGCCAAGCCCTGAAGGTAAGGAAGGTCAACTGGCTTCAACACCTCGGAGATGTAGCGCTGTCTGTTTAAAGTACCGGCAATGCTTACTAGAGCAGTGCGAGAGTGATATCCAATACCACCCCATACCATAATACCTGGTGCAGGACCAGTGTGCGGTGCATAACGCAGCTGTTCAGCACCCTCTCTCCACGGTGTCTCTAGACTCGAATCCTACCATAGTGGTTTTGCAGACAGATGCGTGAATTGTCAGTAAAGACAACTTCATTCCATTCTGCAGCTCACATCCTTCTTTCATCGCACCATTGGCGGCGGAGACGTCTGTGGTTCTACGTCAAGTTTAGACCAAGCAATGGACGCCTTGCGGACAGACCACACTGCTGTAAACGGCGTCGAATTGTACGCGCATTCATTGAATGATGCGTTACAGACTCAATGTGCTGTGCTATGGTTCGTGATGTGACTGAGTGGTCCGTCAGTGACAAGCGCACAATTTGCCTGTCCTCGCGTGAAGTGGGGAACACAGGTGGATGAGATCAACCACGTCGGTCCGTTGTATCCTCCTGCATCCAATTGTCACATATCCGCATTACAGCTGTTTGGTTTCGTCCAACACGACTACCGATTTCCATGAAAGATAATCCACAATCTCGGTAGGCCACTATGCTTCCTCTGTCGAACTCGGATACTTGATCAAAAGCTGATCGCTGTTTTCTACGAGACATAACTGATCGCTTTTCGAAAAAACCACGAGAAAAACACAATTGCCGAACTTGAAATCGTCGAAATCTCCAAGCCTTTAATAGCGCTTTGATGTAGCGCCACAGGCGTGCGTGATGTGTGTCTGCTCCGAAATTCTAATCATGTGCATATCTCACCTCCGCTAATGCAAGTTGTAAATTTCACGTTATTTGTGTGCTTCCTTCAGGGTATTGCATTTACGGTGGCCAGCAGTGTATATATATATATATATATATATATATATATGCGTTTCTTATACACTACAAATTATTATGCATAATATGATGTCCTGAGCACAGTAAAAACTGTTGCCCCACATTAAGAAATGTGAATCAAAGATGAAAATAACTTATACGAATTTATAACTTGTAAAGTGGTGTAACGGAGAATACTAGGACCCCCGCAAAGTCAGGTTTTGGGACCAAGTTGGTTTGGGTTCCTGAAGAGGATCAAGAATTATTTAGCAAAGTTACTTGAATTTGTGAAATCCGCTTTCGGTATCCTGGTTCCCTGCCCAAAATACACCAGGAACAAATACATCCTTCTCAAGTCCCAAGACTTTTAAATTAAGTTCCTGCCTCAGTCAGAGTAAAACATAGTCATCTGGCATTATTCGACAAAGTTACAAAAAATTTTGAAATCCAATTTCGGTTTCTGGTTCCCCACTCCGAGACGCATCATGGGCTCTATTTTAACGTCCCGGAGTGTTCAAGTTTGGTCACTGGAGGATTCTAAATTTGGGCGTCGGACTGGAACGCGAAACCATTCAATCTAGTCCCAGCAATATCCGGCAAAATTACGGAGGTTTCTAATGCCAGATTGTTGTTCCTCGCCCTGAAACGCACCCGGTTCCCACTTTTGGCGCCCTGCTTCTTTAAGTTTAGTCCCTGGAAGGGAGGAGTTCATTAAGCTGGTCTGGCATCAACCATCAAAGTTACTGGAATTTTAGAATCCAATTTCGGATTCTTGTTCCTCACCCCGAAATACACCAGGAACTCTCTTTTCGCTTCCCAAGATTTTTAAGATAAGCTCCTGCCACGGCATACTTAAAACATGGTCGTCTGGCATTATCCGGCAAAATTGCAGAAATTTTTGAAATCCGATTTTGGATTTTCGTCTCCCACCCCGATTTTGGTACCCGGATGTTACAAAGGATGGCAAAACCCGAAAATCAGGCTTTGGATCCCCTAGATCCATGCCTCCCCCCCCCTGCAGTGCGGGGGGTGTACGTTACGCCACTGAACTTGGATATAAATGTATAACTCATCTTAATAAGATGCATTTTTCCCAATCTTTAACAATACTATAACAAAAACGTTTCTCTTTTAAAAAACGATATTTTAATCAAGATACATTAATTTTTTTTATTCCAAACGAATATTTTCAAGGCAAATATTTATTCCAACTAATTTTTACTTCCTTATAATTAAGGATCTGAATCAACACTGGTGCAATAATCGATTATTTCTTTAATGTTTTCTTTCGCATATTTCACATTCAGTAACTCAACTGTTTCCTTTTCAAAATTCCGTAGCTAATTATGTGCTACTGTCTTCATTGCTCCTTTTTTTCCCCTTCAACTTCTTCGAATTTATGACTGCTCGAAAATTGCTTTTTCGAGAAATAGCAGATAATTATCTTCAGGGAGTAATTAGTAACGTGTTGCGTAATCTATAATTAGTTCATTTGACAAATTCACAAAAGTTCCATTTTTCTTTTCGGTAAAACAAATCCAAACTATTTTCCAAAATTTCAAGGGGAAAAAAAGACTCCGGATAAAAATGTAAAAGTCTGGAGTACTATTATCATTATTTGATTGTCGTTATTTTGTTATCACACGCTTTATAATGATACTGATTAGCGTTACTTTTTAAAGATTCATATTTCAAAAGAAGTAGTTGTAGTTTTTACAATAACTATTTATATAAACGGGTGATGATAATTATAGCATATAAAAGTTGTAATAATAAGCTCTAAATATAAGACTTTTTCTCCGTTACATGTATGTTGGAAATGGTGCACTTAATTTACAGTCCCACCCAGTATCTTTTTTAAAAATAGACACTGGGTGTGTTTCTGAGCAGAAGAAGAGCACCACTGATAAGATGTTGGTAAGGCCGGATTACAAATGTGAATAGGGGTTGCAATACCGGTATACTGATATACCGAATATCAGTATTTTAAGTCATATGTACAATTTTGTAATACCGGTAATCACAAGTTTAAATACCATTTCTTCGGCATTTACTAGAAATTTTTAAAAATTGTCTCCACTATATGTTCGGGGATCGCCAATAGCAAAATAATATACGTTTTTATTTTTTGTTTCCCTAACAGGCGAAATTAATTAGACTGTGAATGCAAAGTAGCATTGTACAATCAAGAGAAGTGATAAAATATGTGAATCATCCAAGGATTAGGGCCAAAACTATCCTATTGCAGTTCAGAGCGATATTGCACACGCGCAGGATTGGTAGTCTCATTTTTTGTATCTGTAAAAAGAAGGTTGTAGAGTTGTGAAGAAAGTGCGTATTATTTTGACATATTTTAAGCTGGTGATTTGTTATTCACATTTTATTTGCATATCATACTTTAGGGTTCAAAATATTTTTTCCGATTTATTGTAAATATACTCATAAATAATAACCTATAAAAATAAATAAGAATAACTTTAAAGAACATAAAAAATCAGTTGATAATACTTCGGTTTGGTTTCATCATTTATATGATGAAAACCACAGACTACTGGCTGAATAGCGAAATGTACACTTTTTTTTTAGATTTAAATGAGTAAGATGTTCCTTTGCTTTTTTGTGATTCTTTATATACTGTTATAATTTATAAGTTACGCATTATTTTTGTGGTAATTACACTCTCTAATAAAATTGGTAAATAAAACAAAGAAACACGCCTGTGTTTTCTTTCTTATTCCAAAATTTGTACTACCGGTATTAAAACCAGTATCCCGGTATTAAGACCTAAAAAATACCGAATACCAGTATTGAGCATTTAGTCCGATATTGCAACCCCAAGATGTGAAAGCTGCGTTAGGATGACATAATGATAGTTATGCTGGAACATTTATGTGTCAGATAGTAAGTTTGAGAATGTCCAAGCGAATCTGGAAGTGAATATCATAGAGAGTTTGAGAGAGTGTGGTAGAGCATGTCTGTTTCCCCTTTTCGTCTATTTAAAAGTGAAATATGTCACATGTTCAAAAGAGACACGTGACACAGAATAGTTTCTGTTTCGAAGTAGCCGGAATTACTATTCGGCTATTGGTCCTTGTCACCCCTCTTGCGGTGGACTTTAAAGCCGGAGATCGGCGTAGGAACTGCGCAGGTTACTTGTTTGTTGGCTGGATAAAGAGAGGTCAAAGGTTGACTTTCCATAGAGTCTAATCGTCGGTATCGTCCTGTTTTGGGTACTTTCCCACACAAAACTACGTGAAAGATGGAAAGTCATTAACTCCCTAACAGGAAGTTGGTTCTTTGGGTGAGACCGCCGCAGAACTTATTTTTTCGAGGGGGATCGAATACTGACTGCGTTGTACCTGGGATATTTCTCCATTAATCTTCTCGCTACTCCAATCAAGAAATGACAGGTGTACTTAAATAAGGTATGCAGGAAAGTTAATAATGTATAAGAAAGGCATTACTTGGAATCGAGCATTTTACAATTGTTTGCCATACCACATGCTCATGTTTTTTTTAAAAATTAATGCCCTTCAAAAATAAGTTTCTTTGTAAAAGAAAAAGGTAAAGAACAAAGGTTTAAAAATGTTTAATTGGGTGCAAGGCTTAAGTTAGTCATATTTGAAAAAAAATGGCGATTTACTACGAACAGAATTTATGAAGTAAATAAGTTGTGCAAATTTGTTTGTGACCTAGTTGCAAGGTTAAAGATTGTCAAAAATTTTAAAATCTAATAAAATTGTGATTGAAATTTTTTTTCAAAAGTTTTATAAATATTTAGCTTTCTAGAAATGCTTTATCGTAATGTATGATAATTAGAAGCTTCAAAATCAAGTTATAAACTAGGTGTCGGCAACCTGTGACACGTGTGCCACATGTGGCACTCTACAAAGTTATGAGATAAAATTAAATCACTCTGTCTCTCCTCTCAGTTCCTCAAACATTTTTATTTGAAGGTTATTTCTTACTTACAATTCTTTGATATTAAATTATTCTACTGAATCTGCTAGCACGATTTAGAAATTTGTGTGATTTAGATAAAAACAACCTTCTCTAATTAAATGTGATTTATTCTTAGCATTAAATATTCAGTTCAAGTAAAAGAGATTGTGTAATTCTTGTAGAAAAATATTACTCACACTGCTGCTTCGTAAAAATAAAATATTCAGAATTATTAGATGCAAAATTTATGGAAGTATGAAGGGATATGAAATATAACCCTACCAGAACATCGACAGCTATTTTAAATTGCAGTGTGTCATCTCCTGAACAATTTAATTGTTTGAAGAAAATATATACAGTAGTGGCCAAAATTGTGGAATCTTTTTAAAGTTGTTACGTTTTTCAATTTTGTATGCTTATAGAAAATGTTTTCACAAAGTGTAAAGTCTTTTATATCATTTTAAAGAAACTTTTATTCTGAATTCAATACAAAAAAACAAATTGTAAATACTTACAATGTAAAAAAAAATTATGCTGCAATAACAATCGATATACATTAGATACTAATGAAAGCAGTGAGTTATCAGTGCTCAGTGGGGTAGCCTTTATTTTTTATTACAACTTCCCATCGATGTTTCATTGAGCAGAAAATAGTCTTAAGCTCTTCCTTTGTTAATACATGATGCCAGAAAGCAATTATATCCTCAATTAGTTACTTTTTACTTCATGGGCGCCTCCTTCTTAAAAGAGTTTTCAAACAGTGCCATAAGTTTTCGAAAGGATTAAAGTCAGGGCTCTTTCCTGCCATAACAACAACTCAATGATCTTAGAAAGATACCGGTCTTTCGATTACTTTACTGTATGATGTGGACCAGAGTTTTACTGAAGAATAAATGAAGCATTGTCGGTAAATAGATCCTTGATCGAAGATAGAAGTTTGGGTTCTAGAATGGTGTCAATGTATTTTCTCACATTCAGTGTCCCATTGATGATATAAAGACGACCGATAACATCTGCTGGTATGCATGACCAAATCCTAAAACTATGTGGGTACTTCACAGTTCCGTGGCTGCAGTCAGAATGTAGCATTTCTCCTATTCTACGTCTTACATATTTTCGGCCATCACTACCGAATAACGATATGTTAGTTTCATCCCTCCATATAACTAGTGAACACTAATCTTTTGACCACTGTAATCTTTTTTAACGCTGTTGTAAAGTGAGATATGGCTTTTTTGTGGAGTTATACCTCTTAATCTAACATCTGCTAACGTATTTTGATAGTTTATGAACTGTCAGAAACACCTGCATCAGTCAAATCACTTCTTATGCCATTTCTATTGGAGCCATAGTAGTTTTGTTCTTCTGTCATTAACAGATGGGGTGCATCTTTTTCGGTATATATATATGGCGTGCTTGACAAAGATACAGGTCATTTTTTTCTCTTATGGTTAGCATTCTTTCATGTAGTTTTTTGCTTAGTTTTTCCTTAACAAAGTTATTTTTATATTCATCTCTTTGTAAGAAACCTTTCCTTTCATACTTTAATTTAATTTTATTTTATTTTTCTGTCTATTGCAAAATACACGTGTGTTAGTTTTAGGCCTAACATTCAATATGGCTCAGTTTTTTCTATTATGCCGAAAATTTCTGCTGTACAGGGAAGGTTGATCCGTAAAGTATACTTAACCCTAATTTGCTGGTCCTAATTCAGCAACAACTATAGAAATCATAATAGGTCTCCATTTTAGTCCATTGACTCTTTTGGTTTCTTCCATTTTAAAAATCTAACTCTGTTTCCTGCTATACATACGTTTATTTAAATCTTGTACAATATACATTTCCACCATTTTTTTATAGTTATGTGTCTTTCTTATAATCTGGTTTCTATCTTCTGGCTTAGTTAGTTGATAGTTTAGTCTTGTTATTTTTTCTATTTATTATACTATATATATATATATATATATATATATATATATGAACAAATTTTTTCTGATATAAAATATATTTTAGGACCACAATGTAGTTGTTTAACAACTGAACATTCAGAATCATTTGTAAAATTGAACGTCGTTTATTATAACCTTGATAATAAAATATTATGTAGATCTTCGTTGTTTTTTTTAATACGAGATTCTCCTAAAAGTTTTAATTTTTTTATTTCACTATATTGTAGGAATACTTATATTTCATGTTATTTATTTCTTACTTTAATAAATATTCTTAAATGTGCAATGCATTAGACACACACAATTAAGTTTATGTTAAAAGAATAGTTATATTTTATGTTTTGTACAAGGTGTAGCTATTAAATAACGAGACTGATGCCATAAAATTTGTTATTTTGATTCCCTATACCATTTACTGATTATCACCTTCAATATACTCCCATTATTTACCCATTCCCTATTCCTATAACGCCTTATGCGAATCTTTTGAAAGAGTGCTGGAAATCTTCTTGAGGGAGCTCTTTCAGGACGCGTGCCGCTTTCTCTTTCCCAGCTTTAAAGGACTCAAATCATGATAATTTTAATGCAGATTTCACCTTAGGAAGCAGATAGAAGTCGCATGACCTAAGATAAAAAGGCAAGCTATTTATTTATGAACAATTCCCCAAAAAATTCCTCAAACTTTTCATCATTTTTTCAATATAAATTTACGTAGTTAATGAAATTACAAATATAGTCACTTAGAAAGTGGTAAATATCTCCATAAAATATATAATGGACTTGCACCTAAGGACTGCAATACAGGTATACGGAAAATCGAATACCGGTGTTTTGAGCCATTTCTACAATTCTGTAACACCGGTTTTTCGGTTTTTACGAGAAATTTTTTAAATTGTCTCCACTATATTTCAGGGATCGCCAGCATAGCAAAATAGTATATGTTTTTGTTTTCATGTCTCCCTAACGGGCGAAATTAATTCGATTGGGAATATAAAGTTGCATCGTTCAATCAAGAGAAGTGATAAAATATATGAATCATCCAAGGAGGCTGACCAAAACTAACCTGTTCAAGTTTAAATCGATACTGCAAACGCACAAAATTCGCAGTCTGGTAATCGTATATGTGAAAATAAGGCTATACTTGTGAAGAAAGTGCGTATTATGTTTCGATATCTTTTTAAATTGGTGAGTTTGTTATTCACATTGTATTTGCATATTATACTTTAGGATTCAAAGTACTTTTCATTATTTATATGATGAAAAAATATGGTGGCACAGTGTAAAAAATCTTCAAAAGCAATTAAATTGAATAAGGTCAAGTTTATAGTGAATTTAAAGTGTTTATAATAAATTTAAAGTCAAGTTTATAGTATAGTAATTTCATCAAGTTTATATCAAAAATTCATAAAATGTTTTACCCACAAACCTATCCATATTCAGAAGAATTCGGTACAGTTATCGAAGATGATGACACTAATGCCGATAGTGAAAAGAATTTGTCTCTCTTGAACAAAAATTAGAGAATTATCGATAACTAAAAAAAATTCAACAAATCAAAATACAATACAGAAATCAGCTATATCCAAAGCCATCCGATGAAAAGTCAATTTATTTGAAAAGATGGAGGATTTAAAGGTAAATGCTTAGAAAAAGTATATCATGCATTGCTAACAGTACTACCAACTAGCGTAGATGCCGAAAGAACGTTTTCGACAGCTGGTAGTTTTTTGCACAAAATTATGTTCCAGGCTATAGTTTACATTACAAATAAAGCATTATGTTTTTTTAAGATCACATTTCAAAAATTTTTACCAGAGCACAGACTGAATCTTGATATTTACGCATTTTTGTGAATTAAATAAGATGTTCCTTTACTTTTTTTGTGATTCTTTTACATACTGCTATAATTTATAAGTTACAAATTATTTTTTGTGATATTTCTACTCTCTAATAAAACTGGTAAATCAAAAAAATAAACAAATGTGTTTTCTTTCTTTTTCTATAATTTCTACTCCCAGTATTAAGATCTAAAAAATACCGAATACTGGTATTAAACTTTTGGTCCGATATTGTAATCCCTACTTACACCATTTAAAAAAACGTCTCAAGTAACAAAATTCCAAATCTGTTTTTTTTTTTACCTGTATTCCCTAGTTCTAAAGCATCACCGCTGGAATTGAATTGTTTCAAATATTTGCTATTGCGGAGAACGTTAAATCTTATTGGTAGATTAGCTTAGCACACCACAGCCTTAAGTTCGCCAAACCTAAGCCTGTAAACTGAAAAAATATACTCAAACTTCAATAAATTAATATTATCGTCACGAATTTTAAACGCTGGAGGTCATAATTTTAAAATTAATATGGGATGTATAAAGACATGTGCTTTTCTTAAATTTAAGATTAACGATATAAAAACCTCCCATTTTGATAGTGAGCGGCACATAGAATTCATTTATCTGAAAAAGAAATTTTCCAAGTAAATATTTACTCCAGTTAATTTTTACTTTCTGATAATTAAGAATCTGAGCTACTTCTTTTTTTTTTCTTTCGATTTTTTCGAATATTTCTCATATGACGGCGCTGCCCTGTTCCACTTTACGTTTAGAGTTAATTAAGCTGTACATATCTCTCGTTTCTTTTTCCTTCAAGATTGTTTTCTTGGCGAAAGTTAGTTTTCGAACAGTAGAAGATAATTATCTTTCCGGCTAATTATGCAGTCTATAATTAGTTCAGTTGACAGTTTTCGGATGCATTTCATTTTTCTTGAATCGAAATATGTTTAAAATATTTCTTAAAAATTTTAAGAGAATATTCTAATTGTGTGATATATGTAGTTTTTTTCTTACTGTGGTTATCTTTTTTTTTTACTAAAGCGTTTATTTTTTATCTATTCTCTTATTCATTGTAACTTTTTGTTATTAATTCCTTAAAACATAAAAATGAATACTTTGATTGTGGGAAATATGTAGTTGTATTCAAACTCTAATTATTTTTTTTATTATTATTAGCGTTTATTTTTTTTATCTATTATCTTATTCATTGTAACTTTTAGTTATTTATTCCTTAAAATATTAAAAAGAATATTCCGATCGTATAAAATATGTAGTTGTATTCAAACTCTGATTTTTTATTATTGACGTTTATTATTTTATTTATTCTCTTATTAACTGTAACTTTTTTATCATTTGCTACTTCCACAATCATGACTTTGAAGAAGCGTGTCAATTGAATTAGAACATAGAAATAAAATTGTTTTTAAAAAAAATAAAAAACGCAATTTTTTTGGCAAAAAGTGAAAAAATAATGACGCATTATCGAATCATTCTTCCCTTAGGAAAAATACTCCGATAATAATAATATTTTACTATACATAGCAAAGATTTCTCTAAAGAGACTGAACTAAAAGTTTTAAAATATTCGCACACACATTATTTTCAGAGTTACGATCATTTGAAACAATAACGGGTAATTTCTCTGCTCTGATTTATTAAAATATGTACAAATCCATTTCTAAATTATATATTTTGCAAAAATTCTTCTTCGGTCTCTGTAAAGAAGTCATTATATGTAGGTAAATAATTATAATTATATAAGCATTTTTCATCAAAGGAGAATGTTTTGAAAGAATATGTCATTTTTTGCCAAAAAAAATTGAACTAAAAACATTTTTTTTCGTTATAATATTCTAAAAATAATTTTATATACAAATTGTAATTCAACTGACACACTATAAATATATAAAAATATATATTCATAAGCTTTTCAAAATCACAGTTCCAAGCAATTCAATCACCTTAAATGTCCTTTTTTTAAGGTTTCCAAAATCTTCCGAAAGTATGTTTGAACTTGAAAAAGATCTTGCCGTGCTTTAATATACATAAGAATTTTCACCATTTAAGAAAAAAAGCCAGAAGACTAATATTTCCATTTGTACTATATTTTCATAGTGAAACCATTTTTCGTAATATATTATTACCTAACTTGTATGTGTGTGTTAAATGTATTACTTTTTTTTCTTCCTGAAATAATCTGCCGTTCTAAAAGACGCATATCGTTAATAAAAACAAGTATATATTTATTTTTTTTAATTTTGTAAAGTTTTCTGAAAAATTTTAATACTAGGACATTCTTACTTAGTTATAAACCTTTTTTATCTAAATTTT
Source organism: Trichonephila clavata (assembly GCA_019973975.1). Lineage (NCBI taxonomy): Eukaryota > Metazoa > Arthropoda > Arachnida > Araneae > Nephilidae > Trichonephila > Trichonephila clavata. The sequence continues at coordinate 9,162 of BMAO01033854.1, read as the reverse complement.
ACAAGTAGAACAAAAGTACAAGATTAATGGTAGCTTTGAATTCAATATAGAGCACGTGACTGCATTTATCATGTTTCCGTCATGAATTTATCCCATTTGACAATTTTTGTAGCGTCTGTGAATTAAATAAATAAATTGTATAGATATATACAATATACTCGTATACCTATTGAGAATATCCAGTGTTTTTATATATACTAGACGTTACCCACCTGATTTACTGAGTATTTTATGATGTTGTATTAATATATATTTTGTTTATATTGTACATATATATATAATATATATAATTATTAATTTCTAGTTCCCAGCTGTACACTGGTGTCCAAAAGTTAAGCATAAATCGTAAAATACGAAAAACATGGAGTAAATATTCGTAAAATTATTACAGATTTCTTGCGGATATTAATTGGAGGAAGATGAAACACTGGGTTTATACAAAACTTTTCAGTCGACTACATCCTGCGCGAAACACCGACGCATGTCGAAACGCGGAGAAACTGATTCACGCAGCATAGGCAGTTCAGATGAGTTTCGTGCAACTGCTGTGAAAAGGAACGTTGTTAACCATCAAACAAGGTGAATGATGGCACAAAGACGCCAATTGGACATGTTTACGAAAGGAAGAATCGTTGGAATGCTGGAATCCTCACGATCACAAACCGAAGTTTCTCGAATTCTGAATGTGGCGAACCAGTCTGTGATCTCAAGACTGTGGCAGAGGTTTCAAAGAACGGGAGATGTTATCCGACAACCAGTATCAGTTTGACCAAGAGTCACAACCCCTCGCCAAGACCAATATCTGGTAATAAGTGCTCGACGTCAGAGGGGCAGTACTGCCAGAGCACTGGGTTCGGTGCTCACAGTCGCCACAGGAATACGAATTTCGAGACAAAGTGTTTACAGGAGACTCAATCATGCAGGCCTGTATGCCAGAAGACCAGCAGTTGCATTCCCCTCACGTCTGCGCATAAACGCACTCGTTTGAACTGGATTTTGAAATATCAACATTGGAGTGTGGGAGAGTGGGCCAATGTGATGTTCAGTGACGAGTCCCGGTTTAGTCTGAGTAGTGATTCTCGGTGGGTGACGATATGTAGAGAACGTGGAACACGGTTTGAACCAAGAAACATAACGAAAAGACATCATTTTCCATCAAGGGGAGTAATGGTATGGGCAGGCATCATGATGGACGGCCGCACAGACCTCCATTTCTTTGACACGGGGTCTGTGACTGCTCAAAGATACAGAGACGAAGTTCTCGAGCCTTATGTTCGCTTGTTTCGAGGGACTGTCGGTCCTGACTTCATATTCATGGATGATAATGCGCCATGTCACCGAGCGGTGCTGATTGATGACTTCCTTGAAACGGAAAACATCCAGCGTATGTCGTGCCTGTGAACTCCCCTGATTTAAATCCTATCGAGCATGTATGGGATATGCTAGGGAGACAATTTGCAGTCCTTTCGCACCCACCAATCTCCGTTACAGAACTGAAGAGAGCTCTCCAAGAAGCTTGGAACCGTTTGAGCTCACAACTCAGTCATTATCTCATAGCAAGTATGGTAAATCGCTGTGCAGCGTGCCTGGCTGTCAGAAGTGACCACACACCTTATTAAACTGCAGCATCAATATTTCATTTAATGTTTTCTTTAATTTTTTCTTTAAAGTGTGAATCCTTGCTATGATCAGTTTTCTTTCAAACTGCTACTTTGGATTATAAATTTAATTATTATCATTCTTTTGATTTGCCTCCTTATTTTATAACCATTTTACACTCGCATATCACGTTTCCCGCCATTCTGATTTACAGTTCCTTCTTTATTCACATAATTATCAATTATGCTTAACTTTTGGACACCAGTGTAAGTATTCGATTTGCATTGAAAAATTAACTTATAGCCCACACCTCTTAATTTAAAAACAAATAACATAAACAAAAATTTTCAGTTAATTCCTACTTCGTTAGAAAAGTACTGGCACCATCTGCAGCAGCTAGCTGTAACTTCGACAGGAGAAATGCAGAAAAAATTTTAAATTAAAATTCATTTAATGAATTCATATTTGAAAAACTGTATTACATCAAGCATCCGCTAAGAGTTTTAAAAATGTATTTGAACTTGAATAAATGAATAGGAATAATTTTTATTAACGATTGAAAATTTGTGAACAATATATATATATATATAAATTTAAAAAATAACAGAATAAGTAAATTTATCTAAAATTAGAATTTGGAGGTAACTATTTCTGTCTAGGAAAAATAAATGATAAATTTATAATAATAAAATATGCAGTTTTAATCCTTATATTTAGAATTTCTTTATTCATATAACTATTAATAAAATTCATTGGGTGTTTTAGAATTAAGCAGTAGTAATTTTAGATGAAATTACTTATTCTCTTATCTTTTTTAATTTATTTTAATTTTATTTATTTTTAAATCACATATAATTTTAGTGTTCCTATGGTAATGGCAGTACGTTTACAATTTTTAATTTTTATTTTTAATATTTTCTTAATTTTTCAAAGTGCTACTATTCAGCCATTTCTATGCTTTGAATTTGAATTTGAATTTGTGTCCAGAGAGAATCTGGCAATAACTAGTATATTATACTCAGATTTAGAACTGCTCTGCATTTTTGAATGTAATTTTTAGGTAAGTTACCTTTTTCTTGTAATGGATTTAGATATTCTATCCATTATTATCAATAGATTTTTGCTCAGTATTATTAACAGAAAGGGGGATGGTTGGCTGGCCACAAAACATGTCCAACCTCACTTTTATATAAATTATTTTACGTATTAGCTGTCCTAAGCAATGTTTATAATACTGTAGCATCCATAATTTTATATTTAACTCTACTATTTTTATTTTTTCATACAGCATTTCTAAAATCAGTTTTGATTTATGTTAATTCATATCTGTCTTGTATCGAAATTTTAACTATGCATTCTCACATATTATGTGGCTGCATAGCACCGATATATATTAGAATTATGATAAATGTGGAATTGTCTTTAATAAATCTTGCTAGTGTGTGTGTGTGTGTGTGTGTGTGTGTGTGTGTGTGTGTGTGTGTGTGTGTGTGTGTGTGTGTGTGTGGTGTGTGTGTGTGTGTGTGTGTGTGTGTGTGTGTGTGTGTGTGTGTGCCATTTACATTTGTAAGCCTGATGTTGCGCAATGGGGAGCATGAGGAGTTTTGCAAATAAATTAATTAAAAAATATAAGAATAATTAACAATTTTTCAAAAAGGATTAAAAATAACACATGGTAAAAAAATGAAGCTGTGCTATGCAAAGTTTAATCTATTTCATATCCAAAACGTGTACATCCTTCATTTTATCTTTTCTCTTTTTCTAATGTGTACAAACGTTAATCTCTTCTGCGCAGGGAAAAGAAACAGTCCTTGGGAAAAGAAAAACTAAAAGAAAAAGACAAAGAATAGTATCGGTATTGCACTAATGGAGTTGATCCATTTATGTCTTGTGTAGCAAAGGATTTATATAATGGGCTTAAGAGTATTAATAGATTCGAATAAGTAACTAGAATTATTTCAATTCTGAGGAAAATATTTTTAAATAAAGTAGCAAAATTGAATGAAAGCATTATCAATTTAGTCACGTATTTTATTTATGAATTCATTTCCAACCATTTTATTCTTTAATGGGTTGAAAGTTATAATTAATGGCTCTCTGTCTTGAAAACTATTTAAGATTGTGATCAACATTTAAATCAATCCTTAAAGCCCACATAATTTGTTAATTTAATGTAAACTTTTTATTAATTTTTATTTTTACAGAATTATTTTTTGTCCCACTATGATTTGATTTTTTCCTTTGTGGTTTGACTTTAGACCAGGGGATGGCATGCCGCAGCTCTTTGAGTAGAAGGTTGCGGCTTTTCTGTCTTTAGCCTTTGTGAATTACTACAAATAATTAATTATACCTATTAAAAATGTTTCCCTTTCTCTTTTTCTTTTACAATTATCTTTTGAAAAGACTGCCTGTATTTACATATAAATTAAAATGTACTTGCTAAAGACAGTTATTTAATCCTTTTTGTATAATTATGGCGGGCTGTAAATTGGTGTAAATAGGTATACTGTAAATTGATTGTTGCTGGCAAGCCTTTTTTACGACTATTGCATAAGACTCGTAGCTGTGAAGAAAAATCAAATGCCCCATTAATTGTAGCGAGTTTGAACTTGTAATTCTGCTATTTCTTGTGGTTGGAAGAAACATGTGATTTTTGTGAGTATTTATTTATAACTAATTTGAAATTTTTCACTAATAAAAGCGATAAGGAGTGGAAAAAAGGTTTGTTTTTTGTATTTCTGTTATTTTCTGTGAAATTTATATCGAATATCTCAAATAATCTTCCCAAAACCATGCGACAGAAATTTACATCACTATGCTGTTGTTTCAGTTCTAATATATGGCTAAAATGTTTTTAGCATACGTTTATTATATGTTAATATTGTAGAGAAATTTAAAAGAGAGGGACATTGAAGATTATTAGGAACAGTTAGAAAGAGGTTCACACTTTCAGAAAATAGCCTTGTGATGACGAAAGTTCTGACGGCGAGTACCACGATGCAGATGAAATTAGAATAATAAAAATAGAATATGTATATATTTATATATATTCTTTATATTGTACTGAGCTTAAAATGTAAATTTGCATGGTGATAGATATTTCTATCATACTTTTTATAGTTATTTAATGTTATATATTTATACTAGGATTTTTAAACATTTTCCTTTAACCTAGAACGGGAATTATATCATCCTGATTTATTTCTCAAAAAATGCATGCCAAGAAAGGATTAAGATTGCAGTTTCTGTATTAAATTATTTTCCATTAACAGAGCTTATTGTGAATCAGTGAAAATATTACGACTATTTTAAAGCAGTAAAAGTCTCATGTATTGATGAAAATGTCACTAGAAAAGATATACATTAAAAAGATTTCCAACAAAGTTTACGTAGTTACATATATGAATTACAGAATACATATGATTTTGTACAAGACATACACTTAATCTGCCCACAGAAGTAACAAAAACATATCCCATATTTTCAAACAAGTTTTAAGGTTCATAAAAAAACGTTGAATATAACCCAAATTGGTTCTAATTATTATCGTAAACATTAAATTATTCTATATAATAAAGTACTTATAGTATGGTGCTGAATTTCTTTCACGAAAACTTTAAATTTAAATTCACAGCATTGTGAAAATCTCACAACGGCTGTTCTTGCATTGAGCCACAGAAACAAAAAAAAACATCTTTCATAATTCTTAGTTCTTGAAGAAACGTAAAATATTATTTTGGATATAATTGTATTCAAATATAATAAAATATATTGATTAGAGTATAAGAGTTATGATCGCGACTGCTATTAGATGCCCTCCCCCCTCCAGCGCAAGCATATGCATATAAATAGATTAAGCTCTTTGATATTTAGGCTTTCCTTTTTTTTAGGTTTATTGATATTATAATTAATGTTTCTCATACAAATTGACTCTCCTGTCTCAAAAGTTTGCCGGTGGTGTTAGAAGGAATAACCACAACCCATAGAATTAAGTTATTTAAGATGTATCCGTATATCATAAATTTAAACGCAAAACTTTATTTGTGTCTCATTTGAGGATAAAAATTTCTTGCAGCGCCTCTCTGGAATCGTACGACCCAATGCAACCAAACATAAATATTGATTACTTTGTAATAAATATTTACGACCGAATTGAAACAAATGGTTCACATATTTCGTGCTCCCAAGTCATAACTCGTAATAGAAATCTTAAATTGTGCAGAGTCAGTTTTGTTTCCCATATGATTTTATAAAAATGTAGAATACTAAATTAGCATAATTACCTTCATTTGCATTTATATGAAATTTTATAACTGAGTTGTCCTACGAATAAATTCTGAAATATAATCAAGTAAAATATTTAATGTGTTCGAAAAATTGATGTTCGTAACCACAATAAATCCATTTCTTTGGATGCCGGGTTTCAGATACTTTTTTTTACCAAGAAGGGAGAAAACAAATAACAGATATTTCTCTTGAATTACCTTCAATATAAATACATCAAATTCTTTTTTAATTTAAGTGTTTTAAATTGCAACATATTGCTGATTTCAGATAGAAATCCGAGCGATATACAATGAAATACTTTTAACACGAAAACCCTCACGACAGTGCTTCTCAAACTTTCAATATTCGCGACAAAATATTCAATCATAATTTTCATCGCGCCCCCTCCATAAAATAACAATGTTTTTGAATTCAATAATACAGTTCTTTGACGCTAAAGCTACAATACGACTTAAACCTCTTAAGTGACACCGGCGTATATATAAACGTCTCGCTCAGCCAAAACATTAATTTTCTGGGCGTATATAAACGTCTTTCCGAAGTACGATCTTTTCTGTGCAATTGTATCCCTAAAATTATTCCGAAGGCTTTGGAATGCAATAAAAGGACCTTCACAGTGTGTGTGTTTTCTGAAGAAATTACTTATTTCTGAGGTTTTGCTCCCCCCCCCCAAAGCATCACATTTACACGTCTACTTGAAACATGGTGGCATTCGGGAGCGAATCGCGTAACTTTTAATCGGCAGTGAATTATAAACCGTACGAATTATCAAGATAAGTGTTAATACAAGCCCATGGGGTCACTGGTAATTATGAAACTTGTTCTTAAGGGAACCGGGTCGTTCTCGATGACGCACAATAAGCAAAATTTCGATTTTCGAAGGAACATTATTTTCTAAAACAAAAAGACTCCATAAACAAAAAAAAAATTGTGCCCCGCAATCTACATACTTTTCTTAATATACTATAACATAAAACTTTTAAATATGTACATTTATTTTAGAAATATAAGGATTTGAAAAAGTACACTTCAAAAGGAGTTTTCGTATACATGGTGTTGATTAGGTATACCTGTAGTTTTCCTTTTATAACATATAAAACAACAAATCATGCTGTTTTAGTTACAAAATTGTTCCTTTATTTTAATGCTCTAGTTCGTTTTTTAGATTTCATTGCTTAGAAATAGTTTTAAAAATATTTGAATCTCGATTGTTTAAAATTTTGATAAAATTGGTAATTTTTTTTTTTTTAGAAAATTGGCAGTAAAAATAAATATATTAACATTTCAGAAATTAAATTAGTAGCATTAAATGCATTATTACTATACAAAAGCTCATACCAAATTTCACCAAATATAATAGATAGATTTTTCTACGGATGTACCTAAAAACTAGAAAAACACATTTTGAGTAATATCAAAAAAGCTAAATAAAATGTTACAGCTTACTAAAATTTGATATTTAAAATATTCCAGATTTGTATTCGTCTTGCATGAACACTTTTAAAGCACCTTTTTTCCTTTTATTTTGTCTTTCAATAGTCTTGGCCTCTTTGCTGGCTTTTTAAACTGTCATCTCGGCTTCACAAATTCTAACTTTGTCAATTTTTCGAAGGCCTTCAGAAGTGTTTATCCCTACATTTATTTTTATTGCTCTTAATAATTTTGTTCTTGCATGTTGCATCTTCATTAAAGCATATCACTGCGTCCATTACACCAATTGCAATTTTTTTTTTTTTTGCTCACATTTATGTTTTTTGGAACTTGATACCATATACAGCATTTTTTTGAAGCTTTCATTTGGGTTCTGGGTACCGTCATGCAAACATTTTAGTAAAAGTTCTTTTGCAGTTAAGTCTCTAAATACATGTTTAAAAGTTATGTATATGTTTGTAATTATGTTATTAATCTTGACAAGAACTGGTTCTGTGAGGGAATGTTCGTAGATATACTATTTTCCAGATACCAAAGACATTTGTTGTAACCGCAATAGCTGTTGTTTGCATTTTAAAACTGCAATTACTCGGGTATTAAGCTTTAAATCTATACATGTTATACATTTTTGGATTCAGCATTAAATTTACTTTTTTCAAAGATAAAAATCAAAAAATCGATTTCCCGAAGGTAAAACACGTCTTGGTTCCCCTCTAACTTAGTTTTATTAAACTAATTATAAAATACAATGTACGCTACTGGTAAATTTATAAGTGAATTATGCCAGTATAAATGCGTATTTTATTTTTTATTCTATCAGAATGTATTTTGTTTGTTTACTTTCAGTAAATTAATATTTTTTTAAATATTTTTTTGTTTTCTATTTTTCAATATGCTTTTGCCCTCTCGTAGAGTTTTCATGTTCCGCTAGGGTGCACGCCCCACAGTTTGAGAAACACTACCTTTCGAAGAAATATCGGTTACCAAGCAACCCCAGTCCCTACAAACTACTTTGTATTTTCAAGTATTTTTTCTCTTAACATGAAGTGAACATCGCTTAACACGAAAAAGTTTCGCTTCTGGGAATGAATACTTAATGAAATGTTAGAGAAAGTTTCAGTATTATATTAGACTGTCCTACAGTATCATCGAAAGAATTCATTACAGTAGATAATTATTATGAACGCACAGACCCAATTATGGCAGACAAAGACATTTTGGAGTTTGTTTAAAGCTGAAAAAAATATCATTGATGCAAATTCCGACGACGAAAATGAAATGAATAGCGCAGCTCCTGTTCCCACGTAATCCAAAATGAGGCATATCATTAAAAGTATGCGCAATTTTTTAGACTCACATTCCAATGATGAAATGTATAACAAAATATACGACATCGAACAATTTATTAACAATTTGGTGCTAAGAAATACAATGCAAAATTTACATCATATAATTTTAAAAAATTCAACAAATGTTATGTTTTTTTCAAAACCTTGCTAGTTTTGCATTAAATTTTATTGTTAATGTTTTGTTTCATTGATTTTTATTAAATAAATGCATATATATACATTATAGTTAGTGATAAATTTAATATATATTTAAATTTTAATATATTTATTAAACATTGTATGTGTGGAACATGGATACCCTCTTAACTTTATCAAATGTTACCTAACACTTAAATAAAAAATATGCTATTAGTTGTGCAGTTAATCGATAGATGGCACCACACACACACAAGCTAAGTAAATTAAAAATATTATATTTTATTTAAAATAAATGTCTGGGTGGTACTTTTATTTTCTATAGATTTTGAAACAAAATATAGAGTTTTTAAATGTGTAT